>BJBW01003632.1:0-129476 GCA_004320125.1 Scolopax mira
AATGGTATGAAGCTGAGGCAAGGGAGATTTAGATTAGATCTTAGGAAGAATTACTTTACTGAAAGAGTGGTCAGGCCCTGGAACAGGGAGGTGGTGGAGTCACTGTCCCTGGAGGTATTTAAGAAACGTGTAGACATGGCTCTTCAGGGCATGCTCTAGTGCCCAAGATTATTGGTCTGTGGTGGGGTGGGAGTGTGGGGTTTGGTTGGTGCGTGCTTTTTTTTTTGGGGGGGGGGGGGGGTTATGGGTTTGTTGGGGTTTTTTGGGTGGTGTGGTTTTTTGTTTTTTGGGGTTTTTTTTGGTTTTTTTGTTTTTTAATGTGGTTGGACTTGATGATCTCAAAGATCCCTTCCAACCACTAAGATTCTGTGATTCTGTGATTCTGTGAAATAATCTTTCATTTTTACCAAAAAGTTCTGCAAATCAAAACCAGCATTTTTTTTTTTTTTTTTGCTTGCAAGAGCAGCTGGATATTCCACATTTCATTAGCCAACTTCTGATTTTTTGTATGAAGTTTCTTCTACTGATTTGAAGAAATGTTATTTGTTTCATGGTAATTCTAAATTCTTTTAGTCTTTTGGTGATCTATGTTATTAGGGAAAAATTTCTTATACGTTCTCCAAACATTTTTTTTTTTAATGAGGGATCTGCAAATCCTTGTTATCTCACTTTTTCCCTTCCTTTCACTTCTGACACAGGCAGGGGCTAAATCTCAGTCAATCTCAAGTCAGGGCCTAAAGGCCAGTGTTGTGCAGAAGTTGCCAGAGCCTGGGAAAAGCTAGCCCACTACTAGTTACTCAGCTGTTATACAGGTTGTATAGGACTTTCATAGCACCTTACATTTCCTTCTAATTCTCTTAAATAGGGTAATATATACCTCATATGTGACAACGTAGCACTTCCAATTTGTTTGGCTGCTTATGTTCATTTGTTGTATTTTTTTATTCTCAGTAAAGCTATTATTTTATCACTGCCTTCAGAATGTATGTCATAGACCATGCATATATTTTTTTCCCAATCGAAGTTCTTGGGTATTTGCGCCACTTTTCAGCACACTAAAGGCCTCAAAATAGTAGGTCTCACAAATGGTAAATAGATGTGCTGGTGGGAAGGTGTCTTCCACAGCCAACCCCTCAGGAGTCGCACGCTGAGGCAGATGACCGTTGCTTTATAGTGACTGGGCAGCTGGAATGTCAAATATTTAATTGTTACCAGGAACAGAAAATGAATCTTAATATGCTTTGTTATGTTCTTGTGATATATTAAGCTTTAGTCTTACTATCTCGTTATTCATTTCTGTATAGTTTTATTTTTTCTAAGGAGACAAAGCGGGACCATAATTGAACAAGGGGTAGGGGGAGAGAGGCATTTGCTACAGCAGAGCCATAAACAGCAGGCTGGGGAAAGAAGCATAAAAAGGTAAGAATTACAAAATTGCACATCACAAAATAGGCACAAGATAGCCACTTATGACTGGAATCAGAGAAAAAACAGGATAATTTCTGTATGTCCAGTTGATCTATATGTACTTAATTTAAACTCAAAACTTAGCTAAAAGGCTAAAACTAATCCCATTTACAAACATGATTTTGAATAAATGGGTAGTACTTGATTTAAATCAGATCAAGGCTCATTAGTGACATAAATTAAGGAGTGGTACAGCTTGGACTGAGGCACCGGACTCGAACCATACTGTTGATTTGTTAAAATAATTTCTGATATTTTTCACTGTGCAGTGACTTTGCATGTACCCAAACAAAATAGTCAAGCTAGAGTCAGCTCAGGTCTGTTCCCAGTGAGCTTTGTGAGGTTGTTGTGCTACTATGTTTGAAACACAAGGGCATCTAATAGAGGGGATGTGGGCAGGTTCTGTCTGATGGCCTCAGGGACAGACAACAGGCCCTGACAATTTTAGTTATAAATGCAGATGTTGCTAGAGTCTTACTGTCTTCAGTGGTGGCAGTGCCTTACCCACTGTTTCTGACCTACATTATTGAATTTTATTTTTGCTTCTGGTTAAAAGCATAGAACTAATAATATTGAGGCTGTGCTGATGCAAAGCTTAAGTTCTGGAAATCTGACTTAATTCTTTTCACATTAGAATCTTAGAAAAAGTATTTCAAAGTGATTTCTACCCTTGAGGCAGTAGGCCTGAAGCTTAAATAAGATTTATTTTTTTTGGGGGGGTGGGGGAAGGGGATAAGCTCTGACAAACTTTGCAACCATAAATCTAAAATCCTGCCTTATATCTGAACTACATTCATTCATAAGTAACTTCACACAAGGCATGCTTCTTCCACAAAACCTTTAATGTGTACTCTGATCTTTGTAGTGGCATAAGCAGTATTTTAAAATGCCCGAATTTCTTTTTAAGTAGATTTCCATAAATGTTTCTACTAAGATTCTGTCAGTATTTTATAGCACCTCCCCACACATCTGAATGTCTCCTCTATCACAGTGTTCAAAGTGGGGCATGTATAATGGCAATGAATTTTTCTGGGTTTTGTTGACTACTGTGGTTGACTTTTTGGTTTGATATCATTTGCCCATGTCCTCCAATAATTTTCCAAGGGTGCGGAGGGTGAATATTATAAAGGAGACTCTTTCCTCCATACACTTATGAGAGGCAAAGAGAAATAAGTGGTGATTTCTCTCCCTCTTTCCAATGCACAGGAAATGGATCAAAGCGCAGAAAACGTGGAAGCAGGGGATGGATGGGCAGATGGGCAGACTATGCAATCTTAAAAGCCTCTTTTACTTAAGCATAGAGAAATACTTCTTTCAGTGTAGTTGTCTTACTTTAAATTGCTGTTCGTTTAGTTATGGCTATTGAATAGGAAAATATTTCAACGAAAAGTTAAAATATATCATGCAATGATTTATTTTGTTACTTATCGTATGATTCAAAAACATTTAGGTACTTTTGTGTTGAAGCATGTAGAGTAGGAATTATCTTATGTAAAGTAAAAGACCTTGTAGTAAATTTATTAGAAAGTACAAAAGGGATTTGTGTAGCATGCAAGATGAAATTGAAGATGTATTTTAATCTGGTTTAACCAGAAGAACTCTACAAGTAAAATCTATTCATTAAATTTGAAGTTATCAAATTCCAGGGACTTGAGCCAAAATCCACTGCTGTTGTAAGTCCCAGTGACTTAAATGAGACTTAACCTGAAAAATGACACATACACAATTTTAAATAATCCACAGGGGAAGAAAAACTCTTTTCTAGTATTCCCTTAGTGCATAGCTGCCTACATTGTCAGTAAAAGGATTCATTCCTACAGAAAAAAATACACCTGCTGACTTTTCAGTAAGGAATCAAACTATTTGGACTAAAAGCTGTAATCTTTTATTTGGAAAAGCTGCCATTGCTTTTCCAATGCAATGGCATCCTGTAAGAGTTGCAATTATTCAGATCTCTAGTCTAGATGTTTTCCAGGCTCTTTTTTGCAGTGCAAAATCATGTTCTATTATGCAAGTCTACACTGAATCAAGAGCTGTGAGTGGCAGAATGGTCTCAGCTATGTAGATCTGCAGGATTGCCAGACAACCCAGCAGAGAAAAGTTAAATGTAAGAAGAAATTTATTATCTTTGGAACATTATTTCTGTTATATTTCTAGGCTAAGTAACTGCCAGGTTTTCACATGTCTCTGAATCCTCAAATATGATGGAAACATTGTACTCAATGCTTATTAATGAATTAATTAGGTGTACAGTCTTTGTTAGTCAGCTGGTCTCAACTCTGTAATTGGTGGAGACTGCTGTTCCAGGGAGTGCTTTACTCCCTCCTGCAAGAGATGCCTAAAACCAGTGGACTGAAAAGGCAGTCATCTTTCTCCATCAATTATCCTAGATTTTCCTATGCTATACCATGGCTTTTTTGACAGCTCAATTTCCTATAGATAGCATTAGTGTCAGATTTATATACTAATACAATAGAAAGTAGCAATCATGTGCAATGTTGGAGGATTATGAGAATAAAATAAAACAGTCCTGAAGTGAATGGATCGTCAATCAGAAGTTTGTCATCCCCTTAAACAGGCAGAGGGGGGAAGAAAAATTCTTAGCCTATTTTTCCAGTTAGCAGTTACTACCCAGTGCTTAGTAGAGCATATTTCTAAAATGAGGCAGTAGAATTGTATTAATTTTTAGATGGTTCTATGTCAGAGGGAATAAACTGACTCTTGGAACTCTTGGATCAAGCTACTCATAAAAAAAAAAATCAAGAAATTCTACTGTGTCTTAAAGCACTTTGTTCAATTAACATTCATAACCGAGCTAAATTACTGCCCTTTAGAAGGCCCTGTAACATCCGTAAGTGGAGAACATAATCAGCTTACTGTTTTCTTTTATCACAGAAGCTGGACAAATATTCCCCAGCTGAGTTAATATGAATATTTAATTGGTTTTACGGATAAAAATTTTCCTGTGTTTTAAAGTAGAAATCCTTTATTGAACCAGTGTGTTTAGTCAGATTATTTTATTGTTGGATAAAACTAGACAAAAACCCTGTTCCTTAAATGTTTCACAAGAAGACTTGGAGAAGTACTATGATTTGCATTTGTCTTGAACTCTGGCTATATTCATTACTTTCAAGGTTTTCTGAAGTAAAGGTAGGAGTTTTCCCCATTTGCCTCCTCTAAAAGCACAGTGGCTTCCACAAGAGCCCCAGCATTTACTAGTACATAATGCATCTTGGTGTTCAAGACATAAGAGTGCTTTCATAGAACTTAAATGGGGAAATGTATGCAGGCAGGGAAATTTAGGAGACTTAGTGCTATCAAAACAGCTGCAGGGTTGAATGTCAAAGACATTTCTGGGCTTCAGTTCTTTGTGGCAGTTCAATGATGTTTTTATCAGCATTTTTAGCATTATTGCAGATTTCTCCCCGTCACGGGGATATTCATAACAGGATGAAAGGAAAAGGAACTATATTCATAGCCAAGCTTGTATTTAATTTGCCCTTCACCTTCCTTTAGACTGAGGCACCGAGGAGTTTCAATTAACTCGCTCCATACAGTAGGTAAAAATGCTGTTGCGACAGCGCCATATTCTGAGGTCATGGTCATTTTAACTTGTATACCATTAACTTTCTCCCAGTCCTGGTACTAAGCTCCCTGAGTTTATTTGCTGGTTGCCTTGGTTAGCACTTTAATTTTTTAGAATTTTACTATGATCTCAAAGTACTCTTCAGTGTTTTTCTTTTTGTTTCATTACAATCTTTGTCATCCTAATTCTATAAAATCAAGTACTTTTAATGCCTTTTATTGCCACATTAACTACTTCTTATCCCTCAATATTTATTTTTTCATTTCTGTTTAATCTCTTAATAAGTTACTCACACGCTGGTGGAGAAAGATCTGCAATTGCAATAAGGAAATTACCCCAAACCCCATAGTTTTTGAATGCTCATATGAAAAGGATGTAAACAAATTTCTCTGTTGTAATGACTAAGATTTTCACTGATTTTCCTCTTGGAAAATATTTCATTCTTGTCTGGTATATTCTAATAAGCACAGCAGTACAGTACGTCTTTTCCCATGATAATTAGCGTACCTCCCTCAACTTCAGATGCCTTTTCATCAGTACTAAATCCATTTCTACGGCATGCTTTTTTTTTTTTTTGCTTTTGTTTTGCTAAAACACATTTAGGTTATCTGGGTTTTTTTTACATTCTCTGTTTAAATAGCTTTGCAAACCATCATGTGGGACTTTGCACTCAGGTTTGCTTGGCTCTCTTGCCTTCAAACAAAATGTTATCCCAGTTTGACGTGACTGATGCCGTGTTTCCTACCAATACAGGCAAGTAGGCAAGGTAGAGGTGTTTTCAATATTCTCCAACATCCACAGCTGCACCACTTTTCCAACAGTTCTTGCAAAAGTATTTTCGCATACATACTTTAACATTGTATGTTAAACTGTGTCTAACAGAGAGTCCCAGTTTTGCCCAATGCTTGCTGATCAATTTTGTTGGTGCATCTTTATCTGTGATGTACATTACCCTTTGATTTTTCATACCACTTCATATTTTTTCAAGGTCATTTTTCTGAAAGATTATGTGCCATGTTCATTTGTCATTGCTCTTTTCAAAAAATGAATCAACCAACCTTTGTTCTTTTATAGTTACATTTTCATCTCTTGGTCTGAAAAAATTCAACTGCCTAAATCAAATCTCTGTAGTTGTTCTCCAGCAATTTTTTGTATCTCTTTTTTTTTTCCTTTTGACCAAAAAAAAAAAAAAAAAAAAAGAGAGAAGAATGTTAAGATCTGGAATTTTGAATTGTGTACTCCATCCTACTCTTCTTTTTTTCACTTTTTTTTTATTTTATTTTGACATTCAAAGCACACTCAGAATATAAATTGGATAAAATATGTCTCTGTGGTATGAAAATGTCCCCTCCAAAATAAAATATGAGTTCCAATTGTACAAAAAAGCCCCTCAAGTATTTACGAATAGTAGGTTAGTGTTCACTATTCTTCGACACCACAGAGTTTGGAAATTGCCAGAACTACATGCAGATGTATTTTAAGTTGCTTGAACTCCAGATAAAATTGATGGGTGTTTCATTAAATATTGCAAAAAATAGGAACATTTTATAGCATAAGTAAGAGAGGATATCTCAGTATCAGACAGAGGGTTTTGTTATATTAAGATGTTATCCAAACCATATGTACATAAAAACTACCATTTTTGTCTGGCTAAGATTTGCATAACCTAGAAAAGCCAGGGACCAGTATCAAATACTTAGGAAGTAGTTTCCCAGACTAATTCAGATCTGTGTGGACAGACCTCTTGGCCCCATCATTTTAAAGCACCGTATACAAGATTTCTAAAAGCTGAACTCTAGCACCTGGCAGCAAAACCCAACGTCACTCACTGTGTGCTATTTGGAGTCTGTTTTTGGACTGCCTGTAGGATTTCCCTAAAGACATCAGCCTCCAAGCAACTAAGAACGAAAAAAATTATTTATCTGAAACACCTACCAAAAGGTACATAGTTAGGAACCAGGGTAAGGTATGGATAAAATTGTAGTTCCTCTGTGAACTGTCACTAGTGACAACATTGGAGAGAAGACTCCAGGCTGTTAAACATCCTTAGGGGTTCATTCAGAGGCAGCCTGGGAGACAGAGATCCATGACCAGTTACTCCCTTGCTATGAACAGATTTTGCAGTGGGAAAAATATTCTAGCTGTTCACTAGTTCTAGTGAACTAGTATTCTAGCATGTTCTAGTACATGCAATGTTCCAGTATTGCATGTAAGTGAATACTTAGACTCCTGGAAATGGACCTAATCATTAAAATTGCTAAATACACAACTGTCTACTCACGACAGACTCTCACTTTGATTTCCTAGACCTTCACAGTTGTTTATTGAGCATGTTTCACTTAATATCTGCAGAGGGATAGGAGTATGCCTACAGATGATTGCTGTGCCTCTGCTGATGAGTGGAAGTCATTAAGCTGTAATAGCTTGGCTACCTATGGTTGTTTAACTGTGAATCAATCCTTTGACTTTTCAGGTCAAATTGATTAGCCCCACTAGAAGCATGCTTCAGAGCTGGCTTTGAAACAAAATTAAGAATATAGAAAAATTTCTGCAAAGTATTCTTAGTGTGATAAGAGCAAGCAAAAGTAGTTACGTTATGAGTAGAGGAAGAAAGTACACGATGCACATGGAAAGCCTGTTAAAAGCTATCTTTAATTTTTTTAATTCTAATAATTTCTAATCATATCAAACTAAATCATTTATTTTGTACTCATGGCAATATACTTATGCAGAGTAGGAAAGTCACACTTTAAATTGTAAGACTAGCATTTTCAAATGCGAGAGGTCATTCAGAGCATCTGCCCTTTCAGTTGTGTCATTGCTTAAGGCTTCTCTCTTTAAATGCATGCTTAACCCTTTGTGGCCTTATCCAAAGTCATCACCACTCTTACTGCTGAAGGCACTAGTCCTGCACATTCTCTATGCTGAGTCAGAAAGCAAATAGTCACCATTTCTTACGCATTTTGTCTCAGATTTTTGTTGGAGAGTGAGTAATGGTTTTATGTTTAGACCCAGAAGAAAAATGCTTTCCTTGAATTAAAAATGAAACAAAATGGAGCAAATATACTGAAGAGCTATTTTTAAGGGGGGGAGGCAGGGAGGGTTGAAACCCTTTCATGTAGTACAGAGTTCCTAAATATTTTCTACACCCCTGAAGGTCCATTAGTTGAAGGGGATTACAAGCAATTTACATAAGCAACATGGTAGCAAGCAAGCATGGCCTCAGCCCTGGTCTTCTCCACACAGAGAGTCATTTCACTACCCAGCAGTGTTCAGCAGACTCCTGGGTCCCTTGTTCTCTGTCATTAAATGATTCGCTTCAGTAAATACCGTTCTGGTGAAAGTTGGCTATTTCCAAGGGGCAGAAATATTATTGACAGTAGAAGCAGCATTAAAGTACATTAAAGCACAGACCTACTGCAGGAGGGACACTCTCTCCAATATATTTTTCTATAGGAAATAAATCCTGAAGGTATTCAATAAACCTTTGAATCAGTAACATATTACATATTACTGGATTAATAACATTAACATTAACATATTACAGTACTGCTGGAGTGCAAGATGAGAAAGGAGGGGAGACCAGGAACTGTATGTCAATCTCTGAAATAAAGGTACAGTTCTCAACTGTTAGAAAGAAAAGGAGGATGAATCTTGATAAAGAAGCATATATTAATTTGATTTTTTTTCTTTTACTTTTTTTGGTTGTCTATTCTTAACTTCTGTTGATGACTTTTCCTGGTTGAACTGATTTGTCTTCACAAACAAAATTTTTCTGATACCATAACATGAATTATAAGCCAAATTTGAAAGTGTGCTTACTGAAATGAATTAGCAAAGTAGATTTCCATTTATCCCAGCACAACTGTTGTGCATCTGGTGATTCCTCTCATCCAGCAACCGATCTGCCTAAGCCCAAACAGCAGTGACTTGAGACTCTGGGATCCAGTACTTGGGGAATTCTCAGCCTGTCAGCTTTCCTGCTACATGCTTCATTTCAGAGCAGAGGCCCTAGATGATAAAGATGTTTCCAGGTTCTTCCATTTCAATAATAGCAGAGCTTTCAGGCTGACCAGCCAGGCATGTAGAAATACTGTCATCTTGTTAAAAATTCCTTTACTGCAGATCAGGGCAGAAACTAATTCTCTGTTAGGAAGTACTGAAAGCGAGACGTGTCGGATTCTCATCTTTTTCTTTGTATTCCCTAAGCATCTGCATTCTGTGTTATTCCACAATTTCAGCTGTGCTTCCTCAGCTTGTTCATCACCATGATGATCAAAACATCCACCACCGTTTTCTCCTCTTTGAAAATGGTGTCTAAGGCAGAAGACTTCCAGGGTGAAATATCTTAGGTTAATTCACTGCCTAAAGTTTATGCAGTTGTTGTCTTATGCAGTTCACTGTGTGCAGGCAAAAGTGGTTTAATTTGATCAATAGACAATAATAATGAAAGATAAGTGTGCTTCATGTGGAATGACTTGCCATTTAGTTTCAAATATTTAATATTTACACACTTAATTGTATTAATTAATTAATATTCAGAATACATGTGATTACAGTCAGAAAGACAAAACTTATGTAAAACCATGTTGTAAATGAGACATAACTGCATTCACAAGGCTCATGCCTGTAGACCACAAAAGCATACATAAGTAGTTCTAGCCCTCTCTTATATATAGAGTAACTTATATCTGTTGAATCACTGTTCTTTATGCCATAGTTATGTGCAATACTTCTAATAAAGAGCAGGAATGCACATTCTATTCCATAAACAATTAAACCACTGATACTTGGAAGTAATTTTAATATTAATTCAATTGTGGGGAAGAAAATTATATTTAAACTGTAAAAGCCCTCTCTCAAATGAAAAAGATGGGATGGGAACAGAAAAAAACTATAAAGTAGTGATCTCCACTGGAACAGCATGCAGCTGTTGGTGAGTGTGTTCTGAGAAGCTGTTACGGAGACTAGAGTAGGCAGCATACACAATTACAAACATGTGAAGAGCACAAAAAGAGAATTACACAACAATTCCTTATATAGTATGACGAGAAAGTGAAATCTTGTGAGTTTTGGGGTTTGTTATTGTTTTTTGCAAATACAAGTACTTTCTGTGTTTCTTCTTGAAGTGTGTGAATTGATATCTCACTACCCTGCTCCCCAGATTATAATGTCATCCATACCTTTTGGGGGACATTAACATTCTTTCAGAGGATGAAATACCATTCTGCAAGAGATTGGTTTACTGTTGGTCACTGAAAGTTTTCTCATCTCATTTCTTTGCGTTCACTCTTCCTGCAGCAGGTGCCTGTTCACGAGTCATATTTCTGCTATAAACTGTATTTATTTACCTATATTATCATCCTTGGGTTGCTGGGACTTACTTATATCTGATCTAGTGCCTCTGTTCATGCCCCTTGGAAATTAAACATTCTGTTCTGTTAAACAGTTAATTCAAAATTTCTATTTCCAGCCCATATTTTCGCATACTTAAATCTCTCACAGACAGAATAAGACAGGAGTTTATCCCCTTTTTGAGCTTTCTGATAGTTCACTGTATTTGCATACAAATTTGGGGTTTTTTGAAAAATTTTGAAAATTTTACTTTGATATGATACTTTCTGATGTACATAAATTATTATTTATGCTTATTGCATAATCTTTATTCAATTACATTAAATTGTGAGTATTTGTTTTACAAGCCATTATAAAAACAGGAATAACAATTTGTCATGTTAGATGCTCAAATATGTATCTCACTTCACATTCACTGGAAAATCCAAGAAAATTAATGAAATGTTATGCAATGAGATTGGAGATTTAAATTTTAATTCAAGCTTTTGGCATCTTTCATAGTATATTAGTCTAATACTAGTTTTATTTCAACAGAATAAATATTAATGATTTAGCTTGGCAAAGATAACATTCCATAAATCACTTATGATTTCAAATCAAGGGGATTCAAAGTTCTCTGAATGTGCTCAGGTTTCACTTAGCTGTAAAAAAATGGAGGCAATATGTTATTCCTTGTGGAAGTGGTAAGTAAAAACAAGGGAAAGCTAAATGTGTATTTGACTTTTGTGTATTTGAGAAAGTAGTTGTTGTGTTTCCTTGAAATTTTTATTAGTAGCATTCCCATATGTACTTTTATATCAACATTTCCAGGAATTGCTATCTTAAATACCCAAGTAAACTTGTGCACTGTGAGTGGCAAACACCCTTAACAACAGAGCCATGCAATACAGCTGTGGGAATTGCCATCCAAAATTGATGAATTTGAAATATGCAGTCATTTCTTCTCCTCCCCTCTATCATATCATCTTGTTTGTAGAGTAGAAGGCAGTTGTCGGTTGGTGAAAACTTGCAGAAATACATTATGGATATGAAGTGTGGAGGGTCTTAATAAAATTAGTGCTTTTCTCCTGTGTATGAGTGTCACCAAGACTCATTCACAGATGATATCTGGAGTTCATTCACATTTTGATCAAGCAACCCACAATACAGCATAAGGCTGATGGCTGCATGCTGTTTTTCATTGGAAAAAGTGTATATTTCAGATATTCTTTTTAATAGCTTTTTTTTTCTCACCCAAAGAAGAAAAAGCTATGTGAATATCCAGTGGAAACTTTATGGTACATGTTTTAAATCACGTCCAGACATGCTTTTGAAAGTCAGTGGGTGTTGATGGAATTCCCTAAGAACTCAGAGCTTCTAGGATTAAGTCATCAGTGGGGACATTAACACTCATGTTTTCCCCTCTAATTGCCATTTGTTCTTTTTCCCACCCTGTAAATCTTTCTTTGTTGAAAGAGAAAGATAATCTTTTCTTCAGTAATTGACATAAATTTAGAAGGATCAAGTATACTGAAGTTTGGCACAGGAATAAAACAATCAAAGTGAGCTACACCAGGTAATTAGCACAAGATTTTCATTTTTAAGGCTTTACACAATGTAAATTCAGAAGTTCATTTTTAAGAAGAAAAACGTTTAAATTAGTGTACTATATTGCAGCCAATAACTATACCTTATTAAATATTTCCTGCTCTATTGCAGCCAATATCTATATCTTATTAAATGTTTCCTGACAGGCCACTAGCTCTCTCCTAAAAATGCGTAGTTCAACAGTTCATAACTACTAGTTAGAGCCAAACCTAAATAGTTATCAAAATTCTATACAGACACATAGAGATTGTTTGAATGTTGTTCATCTTAGCCACATGGCAATTAAATGTTTTTTTATTTTCTCCAAGTTTTCGTATATTGCAGGTTTCTTTCCGTTTTAGTGGAAGATTGCATTGAGGGCCAAAATTTTGTGCAACAAAATGATGCCATAAATATTATCGTTCTAGTATAGGGAACTGTTTACAGGTAATCCCATAATTAACAAACAAAGAAAAAGTAACAATTTTTTTTCATATTCATAATGTTTCTCATCTAGGTGGTATTCATTATATATTTTGTTATACATTTTATGTATTTCAGTTGGCAAATTAAAAAGGGCATCTGAAGTGCAGTTTTTGTGTGTGTAGCTTTGCTTTTTTTCTTTTTATTGAAAATGCAGCTTTGCAACATGTGCATGATTGTAGATTTATATTGTGTAAAATTACTGTAATTTTATCTGGTCAGTTCAGGAAGTCAGAAAGGGATTTAATAAGTAGTAAAGATTAAACTAGGAAGTAATATAAAGGCAGAATGTATATATTTTGCACTTTTAAATAAACTTTTATAACAAAATAACCTATTATCGTACAGTATACTGTAATTCAACTTTCTAGTGATACTCCTGCTATTGTCACAGTGTTGTCTTTACATCTGGATATGAATAGTTTGTATATGTAAACACTTCAGAAGTGATTTCTATAATGGAATATGTGCTCCCTGTCACTGTTATTAACATCAAACTGGAAAAATATTCACCAATTATTTTTTTTATAAATTAAGAATGTACAGTGTAAATTAGTAAATCAAATATTGTAGCAATGAAGAGATGCACTTTAAAAATGTAGAAGTGTTTATCTCCAAAAGTGTTATTTTGTATAGATGTTTTTGAATAAATAATTTATTCCTCATTGGTGGGTTTTTCTCATTTATGAAATACATATAAGGAATTAGCAGCTATTTGAGGTTTATATTTTATCATCAGTGATTTAGTGGGTTTCTTATTTTTAATAATGAAAACTTTGTAATTGGATCAGTAAAGGACCTAGTCACATTTCACCTTTCATTTAATAACTCATTGTTGGCTTGATCTAGTTCCTATGACAAAGCCTAGGTGTGATCCATGATGCAGCTCGCAGTCCTTCTTGTGTCAACCAGCGAGGGGATCTGGCCACAGCAGCTTCCTGCAGCCATGAAGACCAGTTTTCACCATGGAAATCAAGATATGGAGAGAGGGATACGTAAGAAGTGCTATCAGTCTTAATCAGGGCAAGACAGAGTCTGGGTCTGGCCTGTGTCTGTGATCTGGAGTAAGGAATTAGAACATTTCCACTTCCCATAGTTTAAATGCAGCCAGTTGAGATTTACTGGGAACATAATGACCATGATATATATTGGTTGCAGTGAGAGGTCAGTGCTGAAATCCTAAACTGAAAGGTGCTAAACAGCAAAATGTCCCCAGCCTTCAGCTGGGCATAATTCAGATTTGTAATTTGAGATTTCTTGTATACTTGTTTGCTTTCCTAACAGAAAAAACATAATGCATTAGGATCACTGTCAACTCTACTGGCCAGATGGTTGGAAAAAGGGACTTCTGAAAGATTTTGTAATTTATTCTTTTTTTAAGTATTCATATTTATCTAGCCTCTAAGAAGAACACACATTTACCACCAAATAGGTAATACTTATATTTTTAATAGTGGAATCATCCATCTGTAGGGACTGTTAATTGTAGAAGGAAATTCTTCCTAAAGGAAGTATTTCCAGAAAAGGAGAATATATTATGAATGAAAAATAAACCCTGAATTTAAACCTAAAAGAAAAACAGTATGTGCTAGTAATGGAGCTGAGATTTCTTTCTTTCTTAGGCCATACCAATATGGTGTGATCAAAGACAACGTGTCAGTATTTAACACATTTTAGTCATCTTAGTCTTTGAATCAAGAGGTATCCCAGTATCACAGAAGTGTATCCAAAGTGGGACTTAGGAAACTGAACTGAAAGTAGATACTGAAAAAGAAACCACAGAAAGTCTTCTGTCTGTCACCAGATCTGAAGGCCATGTCCTTTAAATGTCCTCAATAGCTCAAATTTCCATGTATTGATGTACTCCCATGTAGGTAGAAGTCAAACAATCAGGAGGAAGGCTGCTTGGTCCAGGGAAAAGCTTGATGATACAGTGCACTTTTAGAGAGGAGTCAAACCAATCTCTTCAGAAAAACACATATGCCATTTCTATAAATAGGTGTTTCCAGATGGGGAGAGGCAGAGTGATCCTGTTACTTTACTGCCTATACTGATTATAGCACTGGACCCAGAGAAGGGAATGTTCTTTAACAAGCGAGTTCCTAGGCTAACTAGGTTTTTGGATGGTATAGTTCCTTGCCTGTCCCCCTTCTCTGCTCAGGGCTACATCCTGAGAAGGAGCAGAGGGTAATGTGTCTGCATGGCAGGTCAGAGTGTGGCATTTTAACTCCAGCAGCCCCTGGAGGGGGCTAGGTTAGTATGCCAGCCCCTGAGCAGCAGAAGTGCAGGAGGGGCAGGGCAGATAGCCGGGGGGGGCTGCAATCTTTTCAAGTAGCTATTCCTCTTTGCCTCAGCGTGTGTCGGAGCCCTTGGGTGCATCTCAAGAGGCTGCTGTGAACAGGAGCACTGTTTGGCCTCCTGCTGGGGTTGTGCTGGGGAGGAGGCAGATTTGCTCTAGGATGAAGAGTAAGCACAGATGAAAATGCAAGCTTTGGTAACCCAGCAGGCAGGGCAATTGTCTGGGGACGTTTAATCCTGAGCTCTGGTCCCTTTTCCAAAGAGAAAAATGCAAAGATGTGAAGAAGGTCTCATTTATGTGAAGCTTAAATTGCGTTTTACTATGACATACTGGACTTTTTCACTTCCCTGTGGTAGTAAATTGTGCTTCTCGGGGCAATAGATGTAATTGCTTTGCACTAAATTATATTAACTATTTCAGATGGTTTGTTCTACTTCATGCTTGGAATGACAGAGCTGAATTATTTTCTGCAGTACATAGCTCAAAAGAGAAGAAAAATCCTGCTGGTTGGGAAAAAATGGGGTTTTTTTCAACTGCAGAAAAAAATGTTTAAACAGTGGCTAATTTTAAAGTAATAACATCTCTTTTGTGCTTATGATTTTTACTGTTGGTTGTTGTTAGTTGTAAACTTCTTGCCTTTTTTCCAAAAAAGGGAGCCGTTCTTCACAGTTCACTTTTATTAAACTAGGTCATAGTCAATCTTCTCTGCAGTCCATGAACTCAGGACTGGTAGCATTGCATCTGGCAGAGAAATGGGTAGGTTAATTTTTAAGTACTCAAAGTGAAGAAGCTGTCTTCCTTTTCTTTCTTCTGAGAGCTGGACTTTGTTGTTCATATGTAGCCCTATTTAATGATTCAGGCACAGCTTTTGTGCATCTGAAGGGGGAGTTTTACTTGATGGTGTCAAAAGTAGAGCAAGAAGAGCTTAAGATTACTTGTTCACTGTCTATGCCATCTGTGAAACTCCCATTGCATGAAATACTTATTGCCTACCCAGCACAGAGGCAGCCGGTGCAAGAAACCAACTTTTCTTACCTAACAAACTGCAACAAGCTCAGGTTTGAAGAATGGTCTTTTCTTGTGCTCTCAGAGAAGGCATTTCCTAACCCGGCAGCAACCCCAGATCCTTTCTGCAGACCTACACCAGTCTGACAGTTTGGTAGAGAGCACTACAAAAATCAAAGTATTTTTCTTAAAGTGTATTTCTCTAATTAGCATGAATTATTATTTGTTCACAGTTTGTAAAACATGTAAGATCATCTCCGTTACATACAAAATCATGATGGAAATCAGGATAATGGGTGAGTGGGAATTAATAGAAACTCAGGACAGAAGAATTAGGGTGAGGAACAAAGACTATGAAGGAAAATGTAGAGACAGAGTGCTGGAGAAAGGAGGAGCAAATGGAGGGTGGAAGCATGGGAGAGGACTGGAAAACTGGAAATAGAAAAATGGGGTAAACAATGGGGACTTGCATAAAGACAATGAGAGTAAGTGAGAGAAGGGATGGAGTGAGGGTGTCCTGGCCTGGAAAAATGTGTGTACCTTTGACTGAGAATCAGAGTGGTCTTCCCTTCCAGGTGTTAACATTGAGCATACTGAGGTGTGCACTGGGGCGGGGGGGGGGGAGGAAGCAGTATGGAAAAAACCATTAAACAGTGTTGGGTCAAAGAGGGGCTGTAAGGTAAGACATTTCCTGTGTTGATAGAGTTTGTTACAACCATTAAATTACTGAAAATTGCTAGAAAAAGATCCAGGCTGGAAGGAAAGAAGGACCTCAGAAGGGAGGGCCTTGTATTTTAATTTCTTGCCTGGAATATTTAAATCTTTCCTGTTTTCAGATATGAAAACTGTATCCAACTCACTTCAGGAATTAGGTGTTCTCACTTTAAGGAAAGGGTGAGAGAGATCTTCAGAACTTTAGAAAATGCGGAGAACATGGTGAAAAAGTGAAACTTCAGGTGATAAATGAGCTCAAGGTAAAATACAACTGAAAAGAGGAGAAAGTAACTGAAGATTTGATCAGAAACATGAAAAACAGAGTCAGAGCAGTCTGCAAAGGGTGCAGAGGCTTACACACACTGGTCAGGTTAACACTGACATATGAAACAGATCTAAGTGAGAGGCCACAACTTTATTTTTACACAGGTATTGTATCTAAGTATACCAAAAGCCCCTTGACTACCTGTCCTTTGCCAATTTATTCTTACCCGTTTCATTCCCTGAGTAAGCTTTTTATTCTCGAGAGCTATTGTATTCATCAATACAAGATACTCTGAAATATGAAAAAAAATTCTATAAGACATAGGATATTACTAATAATACTTTTAACAGAGAACCCTTCACATTTCTGTAAGAGAGACCATGTAAGTAAGGCACTTTGTGCCCATGACTGTTCAGCATTCCAGCATCTTCTAAACCAGCATCTGGCCTCTGGAACTCAGATCCAAATAGATCCTAATTATTCCATCCAGAAATTGCACAAACCTGTCAGTTCACTGTAAAAGATTAGCCATAGGCTAATCCCAGGCTCTTAAGGGAAGACACAAACCCACTGCCTTCTGCACTTTCCTCCTCCTTGAAGCTCCTTAGCTTCAAGAATGTCTCCTTCCTGGCTCTCAGAGAAATTTTCCTGCATCTGCTGTCCTGAAACCAAGATGAAGCATCTGTTAAACCATTACCAAGACCTGGCACATGAACTATTTTAAAAAGAATGTTATGGCACAAGCAGTGGAGTGCAAAAGTCGTCACAAACTATGTTTCCTGTGGGACTCTAGCCATCTGCTTGCTAATTATGAATACCACAGCCTGGCTGTTGCACAGAAAACAAACATTGCTTGCTGGCAGCTTTGTCCTGCCATATAATTACTCTGTCCAGCACAGGCAGAATTCCGGGAAAGTTATGCCTTTTTTTGCCCATTCCTGTTGCCACTTTTTGCATATTCCTACTTTAAAAGATGCATCTGCTCTTTCTGCCACCTTCTACCTCCTTCTAACCTGTTTGTATCTGCCTTTCCTGGCCTGTGCTAATCTCTATCTCTGACAGTGAAAGTCCATTACAATATCCAAGACGTGCTTCCTTTGCTGCAAGGACTTTGCTTGTATTAAGCTAATGTTGATGTGGCAGCAGAACATTAAACATCTTTTATGACTTTTACTTGTGTAAAAGTCACCTTTTTGATAAGGCAGATGTATTCACTGCCTTAAAAGATATTACATTATATTTATCACTTTCCAAAGCTTCTACTGGTCCTGTTGTATAGTATCCCCTTATTTATGGATGAACACCCACACCAAATTGAATAATTGTGTCCTCCTGTTAGAGCTCTGGGAAGTTCATTTTGTCCTACAGAGTGGCCATCAGCAGAGCCTGGGTATGTTATTGAGTCTATTCCATCACACAGTAAAGAGTGTGATATACTTCTATCTGCCATCTTGATGGCATTCAATCACCCTGAAAAAATGATTAGAGCGCACCCTTTTTTTTCCCCCAGCAGTTTCTCTAGTGAAGACCCTTTTATTACTTTGATACTAATAAATTGAACTATATCAGGAAATGTTCGGGGATCTGACTTATGATTATCCCTAACCAAAATTGTGAAAACTGTCTCTGCTGTGATTGGAACCTAGTACAGCCAATGTTCTGCTGAACACCCTCCTTAGGCACATATAAGGAATTAGCAAAAGCCAGGCACTGCTTTTTACAGGCAGTTTAGCTATACCCACCTTGATTTGAATATGAGATTTCCAATAGTACAGATGAAAGCTATAATGTCTCAAGTTCATTTAATTTACTGTACAGCAGCAGCTCTCCATTCCAGAGAATCCAATGTTCATATACAAGCTCTACCACATGCCATTGGTATTATGTACCAATGAAAGGCAATTCTGTGTGTGTCTTTTGGATGAGAAGAAGCCCTTTCATCCTTGATGACATTACTGAAAACTAGAAAGAAGAGCTGGGTATCACAATGATGCAAAATTTCACAGTACAGAGCAGGGTATGAACTTACAGCTCTCATATTACAGTAACATTTTTAGTGCATTCAACAGTATATTGAAACCATAAGGTTAGAGCTCTTTTCAGGGGCACATGTTGCCAGTATGCTACCAAAAACCATCTGCCAAAGTTACTTCCTACTGAAGGACATTTCTCCCAGATTTTTATTTCTCATTATCACAAATTTCATCATTTCTGATAGGAACTGTGATCGTCTCGGAAAGCAAACACTTCTGCTGTCAAATACTATTGATCTGACTAGTACACAGATTTGGTTTTCTGTCAGCTAAGAAAGGGCTACTTCATGAATCAGGGATCAACTGCATAACTAAAGAGGTAAGGGATACATCGTTAGGAAAAATAGATTTAGATATTTTCTAATTGGTATTCATAGCAACATGTGAAAATGTCCAGGTGGTTTACAGCAATGCACACATGAGCAGATACCAGCTGATCTGCCAGGCAAGACCTCATCCCAGACTGCCCGTAATTAACTGCCTGGGTACTTAGGTCATTGATGGGGGGCTGCCCAGCCAGAGCTGCTTGCTGTCCGCAGCAGAGCAGGGCTGAGAAGCTGGGCAGGAACATGGGCTGGGGAGGATGGGAAGGGCAGCAGGTAGGTGTTAGCTACCAGTCTGTGGGAGGAGTGGTGAGAAGAAGGGGGGAGGCACAAATTTGCTGTTCTTTCAGTCAGTTCTTGGATTTATTCTCCTTCTCACACAGAGCTGAGGCTACAACAGGGGTCACTGGTACCCAAGGAATTTGTATGTGAGAGCCCTCATGCGTGCCCAGACAGCCAGGGCCCTGTGCAGAAAGCTTTCTTTCTTCTCTTTCTTCCTCACTGCACACCCGTGTAACCTCTTTCAATTTTTATTGGGTTTTTTTGCTACTTGCAATTTATATTTTATTTCATGGTCAAGGTTATTTAACTCCATTACAGCTCACAGGTATTGTATCTTCTCATACCTTTTTCTGCAGAATTGAAAACTTGCTCCCTATGTTTTGGTTATTTCCCGAGTGCAAACGCTCTACTGCATCAGATGTCATTCTTCAGTATTTTTGTACCAAACCAAGCACCTCCACTGCCTTAAGCCTCACATTGTTAAAGCTTATTCACGGTCTCCAGACCTCAAAAATGGGCATGATGAACTTGTAATGGTGTTATCAATTCCATACATTGACACCAAATCAATTTTTTTTCTCATTCTCCTTTTACATCTGAGGGTTGCACATTATTTTCTCTTGCCAGAGCATTAACCTGAGAGGTCTGTTGAGAATCAGTGATGATTCCTTTATATCTCTTTTTTGTTGTTCTGCTTAGTCACAGCTTTTCAAAATTCTCTTATCATGTGTATATCAACTGCAAAATTTATTTCCAAAGACACCACCTTATATTCGGTTGAATTAAAATAATTTTATTGGATTTGTCAGTCTACCACTGTATCTATTATTATTTTTGCCTCAATTCAGATTTGAAGATTTCAGTGAAAAATGAGTTCTATGTAATTTCATATATATGTATATATACACACATGTACATACAAATACAGACACACTCATTTACATACTATTCCCTGTCCCTTTAGCTATTTGGTGACCTTTGTGTAATTGTTTAAAAAATGTTGATTCTCATTAATAATCATTTAAATATGATGGGTTTCATTCTTATGTTATTAGTTACTATTTGTTACTATTTAATGCTTGATAATGATCATGTGCCTTTTTCATCTGGATGTTTCAACATAGAACTAAGAAAGCTGTAATATGTCTTATTTGTTCAGTGTGTTTTCAAAAACATACTTTGTCTAGCAGCAGAATGCTTCAAACTTATCAGGGCATGACAAATAATAGCTCAAGATTTGTGGAACCTTGACATGACGTCAAATAGCCAAGATGTTTTTATTAGACAGTCATAAGGCTCACTTGAACACTAAATATCCCAGAGAGTAGAGCTGTGTGACCTCTTAGTATTGGTGCTCATGAAGAATGTTTCATTTAACTTCTTCAGATCATTTACTTTCCTGATTTGTGACAGACTAATGGAAATTTGGAGATTAATTCAGAAGCAGACTCATTTGCTTGAGTGAATATGAACTTGGATGAAAACAGTTCAAGAGTATCTCATTAGATTTAAAATGTGTTTTTCAATTAACAAAATGTGTTTATAATGTAGGATGTGTCTAGTGAACAATCCATCTAATGAGCTGGTGGCCATCTTGAGAGATTCTTTTATTACTTGATTTACTGAATAGAAGTCTAATTTTTCAGTGTCTGCTTCCCTTTCCTTTTTCTCCAAAATGTTTGACAATTCCACATCTGAAATTATTTCTTACTATGTTAATATCTACCATTGCCTTTATTGTTGAATTAATAAAAAAATTAATTGAAAATTAAATCATAAATTTGGGAGATCAGTGCCATGCTTGGGAAAATGCAACCTACCAGGCAATTCACTAAAGCAGACCAATGACTACATTGTAAGAAGGCAGAAATCTCACCATTAAGCTTGCCATTAATATGATCTGTCTGAGAGATATTGACTTTGGTCTGATATCAGCGCTTTATCAAGATGAAAAATTTATTTTCTGTCTCATTTTTAAAAGAAAAGTGTTTGTGATTCAAGCCACTGAATTTTAGACCCTCTATAGACCTTAAAAATTGTTCATCTGTTCCACATTCTGCCACATAAATCATAATTTGCTCTTTAGTTAAGGCAGTTTTCAAACAGTGATATACAGGATTGGCAGGAAGTCAGACACAAGAAATTGAGCAGACTCTCCTCTGCAGCTAAATTTACCCTTACGGAGTCTTTTTCTGCATTTATTACAAAGTATAAGAAACCACAGTACATTTTTTAAAAATCTTAAGAAAATTTCCTGTAACTTGATTTTTAAATATTGTTTGCTTGCATGAGATACAATGTCAGTTTGGGTTGAAATCAACATTTTAACAAGACAATGCCATGGTCTATAGATTTATTCAGTTAATGTTCATTGAATTTCAGTAATCCCAGTTATTTACATGTTATATTCCACCTATTTCTGAGAAAAATAATTTATCTGAGAACACAATTTCAACATCATACACTACAATTAGTAAGTAATGGCCAAATCCTGTTGATCTTACTCAAAGCAAACCACTAGGCTAAGGAGAGAGAAGAGTATAAAATACATTCCACCAGACTGGGACAAGTAATCTACAAAGGCGGAGACATTATTTTAGAGAGCAAACATGACATTTGGAAAACTGGTCACCTAGTCATCCAGATGGATGAATAGGTAATTCAGGCACAGACTACCAAATTCTTCCGGATCAGCAAGCTGCTTGTTCCTTCTTTGAGCCTGCTTATTACAGGAGTAAAGATCCAAATCTCTTCTTTCCCTCTCCTTTTCCTTGCTTATAGTACCTACTGCTAATCTGGATGCTGTTGGTTACTACAGACATCCATTTAGTTATTTAGTGGCTTACTTCAGTTTATTTCCTAGTCTTTTTAGCTATTTGTCAGTCATGTAACAACAATTTAGTCTACACATCCTGAGGACTATTAAATAACACCTCCTTCCTTGGTCTATTATTCACTGTCTTTTAAAAAGATGGAAATAACAGCTGAACTATTTAGTTACTATAGAACTGTTTGTCCACTATGTGTACATTTACTTTTTCACTTATTATTTGTCATTTAATTTAAGACAGTTATGTAGACCAGTTAAGCTGAGCTTCAAGTCTCAATATAAACTATAGAAATTAGTCCTAAGAGCCACTTAGCTTTTTATTTTGCATTTGACAAAAAGCAACAGTTGTTTCTGAGAGAAACCTGTAAGAGAAGAAAAATAAAAATTCCAGTTATAGCCTATTTGTGCTTGAAGGAGTTCCTGAGGCAAATCTTAACTGTCATAGGCCTTGATATATTTCTATTACACAAAATTGTGAAAACCTTTCTATGAACTCACATAAACTTTTTTTATCACAGATTCTTGACACAAGCTTTTCCTTGGTCTAACTATGTGTTGTCTAAATAATTGTTTTCTTTTGTTTGTTTTCAACCTGCCACCTACTTGACTTTTACTTCTGTACTGGAATAGACAATGAATGATCATTACCTGGTCACCTTCTTCATGTCATTTCTGGCTTCAGAGACCACTGCAAGGCCTTCTCTAACTAAAGAAAATAAAAAATAAATAGAAAATAAAAAAGTGTTTCTAATAAAATGGAAATAATTTAAAAAAAACATAAGTGCTTAAAGTCTTGACTATGAGTCATGGTATCGATGAAACCCAGCTAAACTGATCTCTCCTTGTAAATGACTTTTCTTTCATTTTGCTTGCATTTTTTTAACTTGGTGACGTTTTGTTGAGCTAGCTAGAATGAGACTAACTGCTGTTGTTTGTATGATATTAAGTTGAAACTTCAGCAAAATTGCTTTTGTTGGAGTATTGTACAGCTATGTGCACTTTTTGCCTCTCCTTTTGCAAAAGAGTGCTCTTGGAATTTAATAGCCAGAAGAAATCAGAGACTAAATTTTCTATTGTAGATTAGACTTACATATTAGCTGACTGTCCTTCATGCCATGCTAGAGCCTGGGATTGCCACTAAATATTACAAAACATGAAATCTGCTATCAAAAATAGCTCCTGTAGCTGCACAGATTTATCTTGGAGGTCTCTCATTCTAATCCGATGCTTGCAAGAACTGATGTTGCCTCAGAGACCCTGGTAGGACTGCAGGCTCTTACAGTGCAAATATGAGTTCTGAGCTTATAGAAACATGTCTGTTCCCAGTATTGAACATTAGTTACAATTGCATAGTATTTTAAGTACTGGTTAATGTTTCTGAATACCATAATAGGTCTGCAGAAATTCATATGTGTCCAAATTCTATGGTCCAACACTTCAAAATTCTATTGTTTTGGGCTATTTCTGTGAACTTTTAAGAACACAGATATAGTACTTTTCTTCATGTGCAGATTCAAATCTTGGGAATATAAAAAATTAGATGAGTCAATTTAAAACTTACTATTGTTATGGTTAACTTTTAAAGTTCACTGCTGCTTTTCTTAAGAGTGGTGTTTAGCATTAAGGACTATTATATACTTCTCTTGTACTCCATGTTTAGATAGTCATTGATCCGTGCAGTTTCACTGAAAGAATCCCTGCAGAAAGAATAGCTGAAGACAGGCAGCTGACAGAAGATCCAGAACAAAGGGGATACATTCAGCAAGATATTAATCCAAATTATCTACACCAGCATGTAGGCAATATATGAATCCTGATTCAAAAAAATTACGGTTGTTCTTAAGCCACTGAACTCTGCCCTCTTACTTCTTTTTCAGCTGGTTTCAGTAATAGGATTCTGAATGAGCTCCGGTAAGACGGGGAATGCGATGGCTCATGTCTGTATCAGTACAGTGTAATTTAGATCTCCCACACCTTCTAATTAAAACTGTGTTTGAGGCTCAGTGGGGAGTTAAACATTTATAGTCTTAAATTAAACTCAGGAAAACACAAAATAGCTGCTTCAAATTTTTCATCACAAGTTAATTTATTGCAGGTAACCATTTAAAGTCCACTGTTGACAAATACTTAAACTGTAACCTATGAGCAAAGGCCGAGATCTTCATTAAAACAAACCTTGACGTAGGTAAGCTCTTTTTTGAACTAAATGGGGAAGCTTTGATTTTTGACTGTGAAATTGCAAAGAAAATCAGACCTGCTTTTCACTTTAAGAAAGCCCCTTCACTCTCAGAAATGAAACCTGTGATACTTGAAAAGTATATGAAAGCACATAGGTGAATGCTCCTTATTCTATTATGTGTTTGGAATTAATCTGCTTTTCTCAATGTTTTGCTGTGCCATGGAAGAAGTCAGTCTTCTTTATGTTTTCTTACATAGGGAAACACCCTTAAAATATTTGCAATTTGGAATGGGCTTAAAGAGGTTTTGCAAGTTTGACTTCTTGTCTGCAATCTTAAAGCTCCCAGCCAAGGAGCATAAACCTACTTTTCCAGTAGAGGTCTTTTTTCCTTTACTCTCTGCTTACTCATCACCAATGTCCACTCACCTTGGTAGGGGACAGAGTATGGATGATATTCCAGAACTGAATTTTGCCATAACAGCAACCTTGAGTTTTCCACCAGTCAGTTCACGTGCACGTAGGTTTTTTATCACCACTATATAATACAGCCACCAGCTCCAGGGTGCTCCCTCCTACCCAACCCCTACTTTACTTATCACCCATGGCAGAGACCAAAACATTGATCTTTGGCTCCATCTTGTGATCTCCCTGTTGAGATCTCCCTGATCTCCCTGGATCTCCTCCAAACATTAAATTAGGGAATTTAATCCTGATTCCAGGATTTTGATCTTTCTGCCTAAAGAGGAAAGGGAAGAAAACATCCAGTTAGATTCTTTAGGTCAAAATACTGACTTTAGAAGAAGCAATGGAGTTGAAAAAGTGTAATTAAATCAAAAAAAGGTTAGGCTTAGAAGAGTGAAATAAATTATCCAAGAGAAAACAAGCAAACTAAAAAATGCTGCAAGGAAGCTGATGGAAAATTTGAGGGTTATAATCCGAGTTTAAGGAGGTTATTTTGGTTAAGCATCAATGCCAGAATATATAAGATAGGACACAAAGTTCCCTTCTTTGTCAAATACATTCACAAAAAGAACTAATGACAAGTGTACCCTGAATTTACGTGATTGCATAGCATGGCAATATTATTTTTTTTCAGTCTGAACATTTGTCCTTTGCGTTTCCATGAAAACAATTCTGATATCAGAACTGACTGCACAGGTAGCTCTTGGTTTCTAACAGGTCAAAAATAAACAAATCAAGCATTAACGTCAGTTTCTGCTTTGTGCGAACATACTGTGGCTAAAAAGATTTGGAAATCATCTGCACTTTTAAAGCTTGAGTGAATACCAGCGTGTAAGCTGGGCCTCTGGAAAGTACTTCACTTTCAGATTTCAGAGCAGTTACTGCCATCGATAAAGTACGGAACTGTGGAAGATAATCTCCTCAACAGATAAAAGGTCAGACTATAAAACTTTTTCTTGCCATTTTCCAAAAGAAATTCATCATATTAACTCATGAAATGTAAAAAATTTCTGTAGGTAATATTGCTTCCCTGAATTTTTAGAGTTGATTTACTAGTTATTAATTTTCTCATGTTGATGGAATATAGAACTAAAAACATTTAAAATCTTTTGATCTCCAGTCAACATGGCACATGTGAAAAATGTTACCTCTTGGATATTTTATACAGTTGTATTAACTACCAGAAAACCAGTGCACTGAAATGGTGAATGGAGCTGCCGTTTGCGATGTGAGCATATTCATTGTGCTGCTTTCATAGCACAGTTATAGGTGGAACAAAATACAGAGGGGTCTGATCGATGACTATTAGTGTGGCCAGTCTTGCTATCTTAAGTGCAGTGACTAATATTAGTGCACAGAGAAGTTTCAAAATAAAAGGTAACATATTGATGAATTTTTAATACGTAGACTAAGTGGTGTTAATATTGGCAGAACATACTATGTTATAAAATAAAGTGATGTCTCAAAATGTAGAAAAGTAATAAGGAAGGAAGAAAAATAAGAAAATAAATTACAGTTATTTCTAAAAATTAGTAGTTTGAACTTCAAAACCTTAGTCTATATGTGTCTACAAATCCAATTTAAAAGTAAAATTTACCATAAGTGGGAAATTATTTATAGTGTGGCATATAATTAGAAGATGAAGGTATGTATTTTATCAACAATTATCTCTTCTTTCTTTCAGATGAAAGTGTTCATTATTTTGGGAATTTCAGCAGCTATAGCCTTCACAGCTGTTTTCTTTTCTTTCCTTCAGATGGGCAAAGATATCCTCTTTGGTAAGTAACAGAAAAAAATACGTTATTTTCTTTTGTCAATGATTACTGTTAAGCTGAAAATGCACTGGCACTGCAGATAATTTAGCAATTTAGCTTAATCTCTTTTTATGTGCAAAATACACTATCTGACTTCTGCGAGAATTATTCCATGGGTGTTTTCTTTTAAAATGCTGCTTCATAAATTCACAAAGGAAAACTTTGTATGTGTATGTTTCTCAATTATGTATTCTTTGACTAGGAGTGATTTTACTATCTTAGGGAGTCAGATGACGTTTTCAGGCACAATTGCTAGATCTCTTTCCCAGGCTGTCAATCACGATGTTTAGTTATCCTTGACTAGAGTTAGTTGTCATGGGATGTCCCACCTGGCACCCTGCTGCCACGTCTCCTGTGGCAGGGTGCATGTCTCCTGTGGGTCCATTCTCTGCTGGCACCCTGTGGATACCAGGGAGATTATAGAGCCCCTCAGATTGCAGTAGTGTCTACATTCAAACAGTATAATCTTGCTATTTTAAACATCAGAGCTATTTTATTTGCATCTGTTCAATCAGAATCAGTTAGATCTAATAGACATGGTATAGAGCAGATTACTAGGTATAGAGCAGTGCATTTTAAGAGACTTCTGCAGAGAGTGATTTTACATTGAAGTAGGGCAGAGATGATGAAGAAATAGGATTTCATTCTTTGGATTCTCTTAATTAATTACATAGCTGTAGATTTGATTCAGAAGGGAAATTCTTTAGAAAAGTTTTCACTTGAAGTTAGTATAGAATCACAAATAAAATAAAATTATATACGAAGTAAAAAGAAAATCTAATCCATCCCCTATGCCACTACTTCAGATGGGAAATCTTTTTTTGGACCACCACTGGGAAAATGGGGATCAGTTTTATTTTATATAGTGGATAATCTACTTGGAGCTTCCATATGAATTGTTTGAAAAACATGATCTAAAATGAGGTTATATTGTATGTCAATTAATGCAAAGTGAATTCTATGTGGACCATAAATAAATGGAATAGATAGACTGCATATGATTCTATTTTATAGCAAGTGTCCTTTGGTCTGGTGGGAACAGTGCAAAATAATCTTTACTACTGCAAGAAACATGTTTTTTAAAACACTACATACTTCTCAGAGGAAAAGGAAGAGTATCAATGGAATTCAGGTATATTAAGGGTATCTTCTCTTCTACATCAGAGTCTGAATCAATACCACATGATGAGCAGTACTTTGAGCATAATATATTTCTCAGAGGTAGACTCCCTAAAAGTAATTAAAAATCATGCCATATTAAATTCTAATAGAATTAGCTCTTGCATGGCCTATATAGATCTTTAAATGTTAAATAAAATAGACTCAAAACAATTTTCAGATGAAACAGAAATCTGAATGATAATATTAAATGAATCACCAGAAATTTTATCATATAAAGGTGAAAATAGAAATAAGTACTGTTTTATTTATAGCCTGAGAAGGTCTTTAGTCAAGTGAAGTAGGATTTTGCCTAGGAAAAATTACTCTTCATCACACATTATCTTCCCTTTATCTGAGCACCTTATTCAAAAATAGATCACAGAAACAGCACAACAAGGACTACGGTTAAATTATGTCACCTAAAATTACAGTGTACTTAAATGATGAGCAATTGTACATAAATGATTGTTGGCAAACTATTATTATTCATAACTCATTTTCTAAGAAAAAATGGATGATATCACAAAATATAGGTGGAAATTAAACCACTCGCTTTTGAATATGTGAGTCATTTCATATAAAGCTAGATCTACACAAAAGAGGAATAATCTATGTTCCATGATAGCACTGTAAAAAATAGCAGAGCTGAAGTATTATCAGGTTCACTTATGTCTTTCCATCAAACTTAAGTGTAGAGATGACAATAGTGGTTTCTTGCATTGATCATAGTCTTAAAATTTGTTAAATATGCCTGAATACAGGCTTGAAATCTTCATGTGTCTCAGGCCAGCTCGTACTGCCTGCGAGCAAGGCTCTAATTTCTTTTATCAATCCAAGGACAATTGAATGCAAAATACATACGAAGCCTAAGGAACATAATCACATTCACAGAGAACACCACATTTCAAATGGACCTGCTCTGTTTTGTACTACTTAATGTGCACAGCTGGATTTATACTGGAAGAAACACAGGGAAAGCCTAACTCTTCAAGCTTTATAACTTAGGACAGAATTGATTTACTACCCCTACCTTATCTTTCAGAAAGGCCAGAAGCCACACTAGTTTCAGGAACATTAAAATATGGAGATCCTTTTAATGAGGAAAAATTACATATAGCTTCATATTACAATCCTGTATATTTTGTAAATGTAAATATTTGAATAAATATGTTACTGAATAGCATATTCATCTGTCTTTTTATTTTTTCCCTGTTCAGAAGAAACTGAAGATAACTGCATTGCTGAAGCTATCCGGAAGGGCTCTAATCTGGTGGATTACACTGCACATTATACACTGAAAAGGTAAAAAAAAAAAAAAAATAGTGAAAGATCCACTCAGCAAAAAGCTGAGAACTTTGAGATCAACTGGTTTCTTTGAGAAAACATATAATGATAGATTGTCTTCACAACCGTCTGAACCAAGATAACCTTGTGCAATATCACTGCATGAGTTGCTCTCTTAAAATGTGAGAAAAATAAGAAGTATGAAATATATAGGAATTTTTTTCTGATCTAAGTAACACACTGCATTCCAATAACATGTTGCTCAAAAATTGTAATTTTATGGACATTACATATTTTTGAACTATAATTATGTTTTTTCCATTGTAAAGTGAGATGGGAACAATTCCTGTGTTGAAACCCTGTTGCCTTAAAAGGGATTGGTGAAGTGAATTTCACATTTCCCCTTCCACATAAAGCAGAAGTAATGAAAAGGATAAGGGAAAGGAAATAAAACATTTATGTTGAACCGTGGGTCATGAACAACTTTGTGGAAAACTCCTTTCTGCTTGAGTTGTTCTATGAGAGTGATCCCTTTCTAGGATTGATGAAAGTGACTAAGGATGACTAATCATGAGTCAAAAAAATTCAGCCATTTTCTGTGTAGCTGTTACTACATTTCTGTGCTACAGAAAATTAATTTCTCTCCAATATTTGGAACACATCGGCCAAGTTTTACAGGGTGCAATCAACACCTTTTGCTTAGACTTTCCTAAAGGACTTACCTCTGTGTTTTGAAAACAAGTCACCATTTGCAGAGCTCCAGGAGAGACGACTATTTATATGGATAGAACCTGTCAAGAACTCTGGCTGCTCAGTACGTAGAGACTGAGGTCACTTTGATTTTGTAAGGGTTGTAGGGTTGTACATTGGTGACAATCCTGAGGCATTCAGATATGAAAATGTAGAAGTGTGTGAAGTGTCTCAACCTTTCAATGGCTCAGCTGCCTTATCTTAACCAAATTAAGATACTGATATTTAAGTCTCTAGTAGGATATTGTGGCAATTATTTGGTCAATATTTGTCCAATGTCTTAAAGATGATAAATGCTAAAAGATAAATGCCTAAAGATGATTAATTTGAGTTAAACAACTCCATTAGGAATAAAACTGAGGCTACTTGCTCACTCCAGATAAATCACTGGACTGTTAAGCTTTCTTCAACATATTTTATATGTGTATATATAGGCTCTAAAGAGCAGGACTGTTTAAAATTCCTATTATTGGGTTCCCTTTAAAAGCCTTTATAAGAAGTGCAGTCACAGCATGGCTGGGTTGAAAGGGACCTCTGGAGGTCCGCTGGTCATTTCTTCTACGCCTATCATCCCTTCCTCTACCCTATCTTCTCTTCATTCTCCTTTCTTCCCTTTCCCCTTTTTTTCTATCTTTTAACAAGTTGAAAATAAAATCAGTGATTTAAAGCTGTGAAGTATTTGATTTAATAGTCACTGCTGTTAACCATTGGAACTTTCTTAGGCAGAAGATTGCTAGTAACAGCACTCTGAGAACTAGTCACGTCTTTTTCCTAAGGTTGGGGTTAGCTCTGTAAGAATCCAATGGCTTTCAGGAGAGCATCGAAAGATGTGCATTATTATCACCACCAAGGCACATACTTTCCTATTTTGGGTAATCAACCACAATTGTCTGACACCTGCATTAAGAGTCTGAGTCTTATAAGGCTATCACTTCCTTTTATATTAACTGGTATAAAATACTTGGTCTTTCAATTTAGATTATCATTACCAGAAATGAAAATTGTATTTCTATTGTGTACTTTTATATAATTCAATTCATTGTAGCCCAATTAAGTAGGCCAGTGTGAATTATAAATATCATTAAGAGACTTCTTCCTGGTTTAATATAGGCTTGCAAATGCACTCTACACCTGCCTTATAGATGTTAGTCCTTGGCCATTTGCAAAGTACAGAGAACTGAATTGTTGTCTAACCTGATCATTATAGCAAGGAGCGAATGTGTTTGAAACCTTAATTAAATAGTTCTGCATTTTCATGTCAGTTTAAAGCTGCTAAGGTTTCTTTCCTTTATAACTTTCAGAATTCTGTAGACTTGAATTAAAGCTTTGGGCAGTGCAAAGGCTAAGAACAAGAAAGGAATGCATGTGACTATGTATTTGAGCTTCTGGAAGTTATGGAGGTCACCATACTGTGAAAACTTACTTTACTTTGGCTTAAAAGTAAATAAAGGAATTTACAGTCCAATAGTATGAGCTCAGTGCTGTCTTTGTGACTGAGAAGCCAGTTCTGAGATGAAAAGGTAGATCCTTTTTCAGTTCAGAATCATAGATCAGAGAATCAGAGAATCATGGAAGGGTTTCGGCTGGAAGGGACCTTAAAGATCACCTAGAGCCAACCCCCCTGCTATGGGCAGGGACACCTCCCACTAGACCAGGTTGCTCAAAGCCCCATCCAGCCTGGCCTTAAACACTTCCGGGGATGGGGCATCCACAACTTCCCTGGGCAACCTGTTCCAGTGTCTCACCACCCTCACTGTAAAAAATTTCTTCCTGACTTCTAATCTAAATCTCCCCTCTTCCAATTTAAAACCATTAGTTTTAAGTGTAGCCCCTTGTCCTGTCACTACACTTCCTCATAAAGAGTCCTTCTCCGGCTCTCCTGTAGGCTCCCTTCAGATATTGAAAGGCCATTATAAGGTCTCCCCCGAGCCTTCTCTTCTCCAGGCTGAGCAACCCCAGCTCCCTCAGACTGTCCTCATAGGGGAGGTGCTCCATCCCTCTCATCATCTTTGTGGCCCTCCACTGGACCTGTTCCAACAGATCCATGTCCTTCCTGTGTTGAGGACTCCAAAGCTGGACACAGGACTCCAGGTGGGATCTCACAAGCACAGAGTAGAGGGGCAGAATCACCTCCTGTGACCTGCTGGCCACACTTCTCTTGATGCAGCCCAGGATGCAGTTGGCTTTCTGGGCTGCCAGTGGACATTGCCAGCTCATGTTCAGCTTTTCATCCACCAGTACCCCCACAAGTCCTTCTCCTCAGGGCTGCTTTCCAGCGATTCTCCGCCCAACTCATATTTGTGCTTGGAATTGCCACGTCCCAGGTGTAGCACCCTGCACTTGGCTTGGTTAAAATTCATGCGATTTGCATGAGCCTTTCAAGCCTGTCCAGGTCCCTCTGAATGGCATCTCTTCCCTCCAGCGTGTCTTCTGCACCACTGAGTTTGGCGTCATTGGCAAACTTGCTGAGGGTGCACTCTACCCCACTGTCCATGTCTCCAAAAAAGATGTTGAACAGCACTGGTCCCAGTACAGACCCCTGAAGGGTGACATCACTTGTCACTGGTTGCCAATTGGACATGGAGCCATTGACCACAACTCTTTCAGTACAACCACCCAGCCAGCTCCTTACCCACTGAGTGGTCCATCCATCGAATCCATTAGTTTCTAATTTTGAGACCAGGATATTGAGCGGGACAGTGTCGAACACTTTGCACAAATGAAAGTAGACAACATCTGTTGCTCTGCCCTTGTCTACTAAGTGTGTGGCAGTATATAGAAGGCCACTGAATTTGTCAGGCAGGATTTGCCCTTGCTGATGTCATGTTGGCTGTCTCCAGTCACCTCCTTATTTTCCATGTGCTTTAGCAGAGATTCCAGGAGGATCTGCTCCATAATCTTGCCAGGCACAGAGGTGAGACTGACTGGCCTACAGTTCTCTGGGTCTTCTCTTTTCCTCTTTTCGAATATGTTCCCCTTCTTCCAGTCTGTGGGAACTTCTCCAGTCTACCACGCTTTCTCAAATATGATGGAGAGTGGCTTAGCAACTTCATCTGCCAGCTCCCTCAGGACCTGTGGATGTATTTCATCAGGTCCCATGGATTTATGCACCTTCAGGTTCCTTAAGAGGTCTCAAACCTGATCTTCTCATACTGTGGGCAGTTCTTCATTTGCAGAGCCCCTGGTTTTGCCTTCCATGACTTGGGTAGTGTGGTTTGAGCCTTTTCCAGTGAAGACTGAGGCAGAGAAGTTGTTCAGTAGCTCAGCCTTTTCCATATCCTGGGTTGCCAGGTCTCCGGTTTCCTTCTGGAGAGGGCCCAAAAATTCCCTGGTCTTGCCTTTGTCCCTGATACATCTGTAGAAGTTTTTCTTACTGTCTTTGATGTTCTTGGCTAGATTTAATTCTGCCTGGGCTTTCGCTTGACTGATCTCATTCCTGACCACTCAGACCATTTCTCTGTATTCTATCCATTCTACCCTGCTCCCATCCTCTATAGGCCTTCTTTTTGGTCCTAAGCTTCCAGCAGTTCCTTATTCATCCACACAGGCATGCTGGCTATTTTGCCTGACTTCTTCTTTTTTGGGATGCACCTCTTGGAATGGCAGACCCACGATTTGAAATGGCAAAACTGCTAATTGTTCCATGTAAATAGTCCAACCTGATGTTTGCTGAATTCATTATCTAGGAACTGAAAACTGAGTCAAAGTAACTGCATTTCTCCTGAGACTTCAGTTTGGCCTTGAATTGTGATTAAAATAGACAATGACATTTCTTCATCTCAGCTGTTTAATATCATCACTTAAAATCTTAAGTTGTTGTTTGTATTTTCACTGCTGGGGCAATTGACCTGCAACGCACTAAGCATATTGTCTGAAATTGTTTTAATATAGATATTAAAACATGTAAGGATTTTCTAGGAAAATGCTACTTCTTCAAAATTATTTCCCAGGTTTTAAGGTCTCATGGGTCCCAGCAGGGTCCTCATAGTTTACTGTGCTTTTTGTGATTGTCTCCCCTTGCCAAGTGCTTCTCATGACTGTTTGCTTGCACATGCCTTTTATTCCAATGTGCTTATGGGCATATATATACTCTTAAGAGTGGGTGTTCATGCTTGTCATTAAAATATAAACATTCATAATAGTATTGACATAGAATACATGGAACACAATGGCATCATCATTAAAATGTACTATTTGTATTACAGTGGCAATGCCGATGGGAATCTAGGCAGTGTGGCTAGAGCTCTCAGAGCCATATGTCACCTGTGAGGTTATGACACCCAGTGGTACATTCAAGTATGTTGCTAATTTACTACGAGGTTCATTTTAGCATACATTTTGAAAGTGGTCATTGGCTTGCAAGAGGAAACTACTTCCCATAAATCTCTTTGTAATAACAAGCAGTTCAAATTACGAAACTTGTACTAGCTTTAACCAGTGAGTCTCACTGCTGCTGGGAGGGCTTCTGATTCTTACTGTACATTTCTTTTTATATTCTGACAAGCATCTGGTTTTTCCAGAATTTTAAGTTGTAGAAGAAACTAAAGAGAACTCCAGACCAGGAAAGCAAAGTCTCTTAGGGCCATGTTGCACACAGCTGCTCATCGTATATTTCTCCTGTTAGAACTTGGAAAACTAACTCAAAAGGACTGCTGAATGAGTTATGCATAAGGCAGATGTGAATTCAGGTGGGGCTTCCTCCCTTGTGCTAGATATTTTGTTTGAATGACTTTTAGATAAGACATATTTTTAGACTCCTATTTGGACTTACCCTAATGGATTGAAGGTAAGTACAATTCTAATTTCAACACAAGAGGTTTTCTCAGACTAATTAAGCAAAGAAATTATTGAAATTACTTAGTATATTTTAACATATATTTTAGCTGAAGGCACAGTGCTCTTAACCGATTAAGTATAGATGACAACCCTAAAAAAAATTCAAGCCTTAACAGCAGATTAAAAATATTTTTCATCATCTTCATTCTGGTAAAATTACTTTTATTTAGTTTATACTACATTTGAATTAGTTCATTTCATGTTTTTAAAGAACCTGAATTGCAAACTTGCCAATTTAAGATTATTCTATGGGCCCCTATCTGTGCCAACTCAAAAGGCCCATCTACAGAAGGGACCATCTATGGAGTCATCTGTATGCATAGGGAAGTGGAAAATAGTATTCAGTGTTCCATGTAAGAAGTTATAGCTGCAGAAATGCACTGAGGACAATCAGTCACTGCTGCTCTGGTCTTAAAGCAGACTATGTACACATTACAGGAAAGAAGAAATTATATTCTTTATCTTCTTTATCACCATGTTAGTGTTTTGAGAGACCTCCTGAATGGTGACAAATATTGAGGGCATCTGGTTAGAAATCTCTAAACAAGATATTCTAAATATATATATATATATATATATATTAAGTCAGAAAGAAGTCTCAAAGAATCAAAATATCTGAGGCTGAAAGTGTGGCTCCTATTCTGCAGAATGTATTTTAATTGGGTTTGGGGGGGTTTCTATTGTGTTTTTTGTTCTTGAGCGTTTTTTGGGGGGTGGGTAATTATGAGTTCTAATGCGATTCAGTAACTGAGAGTCTGGCAAACATGAAGAACCTTCTGTCCAAACACCATGGTCTGCACTAGGACTTATATTATTAAATAAGTATGAAGACACTTTATATCTGATCTCGTCTTCCTAACAACAATACTGTCACTGATCATTCTACTTGTTTTAAGGGGCTATTTCAGCATTACAAAATACCAAGGTAGTTTGTAACTTAGCAGTGAGAAAAAACAGCATCTTCTTCCAAAATCAGAGCTCAGCTTCAGGAGTGTGGGTAAGAACTAGAAGGGACCATCAAGTATATTGTTGAGTAAGGGCAGGGGGCAGGTGAAATGGGACAGGGTGGTACATGACACAACACACAAGAAATGTGACAAACTAAAAACTGCTCTGATAATCTTACAGGATCTGTAAGATTAGACTAGATTAGACAAAAGATAGAAGATAAAATGTTTCAAAATGGTATATAATTCACAATTAAGGGTGGTGATTTTCTAGTTATATTTTTTTGGGTGGGGTGGTGGTGACACATTTAATTCTTAGCTCCTGGCTAATTTGTATAAATGTTGTTATTTAACTCATTTGTAAAAACATGTTCTCTGTTTATATAATATCTTTTTTTTAATGTTGCATGACTGATATTATCCTCAAGTGGATATTTAATATTAAACCTAAGTACTTGGCATTTAGTTACGTCATCTTTCTTTTCTTTTTAACTGGGACACTTTTTAACTTTAATTCTCCAGATTCTCAGACAAATTCCTGTCTATGGAAAATCTGAAAAATATGGTGCTGAGGAGCATGATAGCTCTTTTTCATAATTGCAAGAGTTCTCGAGCTCTTCTCTTGAACGCAAAGGCGTAGTTTCTGTATAAATAATAAATGAGCAGGCACAGGCTCCTTTGGATCAATTAGGAACAAATTTAGCATATAGAAAAACCATTGGAGTTGTATTTTCTTACATAATGCTTTTTATATAAGCATGTTTCCAATTTTGCAAACCAAAATATAACTGTATATATTGCTGAAATCAAAAGCCCCCTTTCCATTTTAAACTTGCCTCATGCTTTAAAAAAAAACTAAGTGAATACGACAGCACAATGTTTTCATGAAAATTGCATGTCCAATTAAATCTGTGCTGCAGAGAAGCCCTCGGGGATGTCTGCAACCTATGACCATGTCTGAAAATTGCACAGACTGTCTTTTTTCTAAGCTGTAGGAGTTACTTTAGGACTTGAGACAAGTTCTTCCTGATGCACTTTTCTCAAGGCTCCTCTGACAATAAAAGGTAATATGGTCCATGTGAATCACACATTTGAGAGACAACTGGAGACCATCTAAGCCAGTGCCATGCTCAGAGCACTCAGCTAGTGCAGGTTGCTCAGCGCGATGTCCATTTGGGTTCTGAATGTCTCCAAAGATGGAGACCCTACAACCTTTCTGGGCAGCCTGTTGCATTGTCTGACTGCCCACACAGTACAAAGGAATTTTTCTTAGGTTTCAGTGTTTAACTTCATGTTACAGAAATTATCCCATCAAACCTGAGCTCCTTAAAGTTAGAGGTAAGGCCAAGCTGTAAACTAGCATATATTGCCCTATAACTGTTTAATGAAGTCCTACTAAACTAATTGCTGATATTTCATGTACAACTAGTCAGTTCAAGGCAGGTCCTTGTACAGTCTTTGAGAAGAGAAATGTCTCTATCATCAACTGCAGATGGCATCTAGATGGCTGTGGGCCAGGTACTTTACTCTTAGGTCCTAAGGCATTTGTGAATCCACCTGCAATGATAGAGACAGTCTTTGATATGAAATGTTACGTAAAGACAAAGCTTACTCACTGATATCTCATAAGCTTAACCCTGTTGTGTGTATCCCATGGAAGGGCAGAACAAGGTGACAAATCAGTCTTTCTCTGATTTCCAAGTACACTCTTCAATCAAAATATACCTCAAACTCAGAACGCATACAGAATAGACAAATACAGCTATGACTAAGTTCAAAAAGGTTATACGTTTAAAAAAAAACAAAAACCAAGACACTTCTGTATTTTATCTCAATTACAGAAATATCCAAGGAAGGGAAGTAGCAACTCCTACCTTGCTGCTGGCTTTCTCAAAATATCCTGAAGAGGAGAGTCAAGATATTTCCCAAGCAGCTGAACGAATGGAAATGTCAATTCAAGTGCTGAACCAAAAAGTTTGCCAGAAGCATAAACGTTCACTGCATCCAACTGGTAAATATCGTATATTGACATTGGCAAAAGTCCCTGTTGATTTCTTGAATGTTGTCTTTTAGATTAAAGTCGTGTTAGCTTCACTTTTATTTTACCTTCGTCAGGAGTACATATCTTGTCTGCACCCTGGGGCCAGGATGCCATCTCTTTTGTTCTTAAAAGCACTTCACATAGTAACTGTTTTACATTTTTCTTCACTGGAGTGTGGGCTGTTTTCCTATAGTTGAGGAGAGCAGCACTTTGCTATTGGCATCCTGTGAACTCATATCTATATATTTGTATTGCCTATAAATTAGCTTGCATATCCACAAAGTTGCAAGCTTCTTTAGAGTGAAATATCTGTCTTCCCCAGGATTTTAGGCTTAGTGCTTCTGGGGTCTAGAGTCTACAGACAAAATAATATAATTTCTACCACTCTGTGGTACTGGCATTTTGAAATATACTTCCTCTAGACATTGATGGCCCTACGAATATTTCTCTTTTAAGAGAGATTAATTTCTTATTTGCAATACTAATTTTATAATGTATTGCTGTTGCACATTTATTTCCACTTTGTTTCTGTTTTAAATGTTTTTTATGTTAGATGTTGAAAGAAAGAGGGATAGTCCAGAAAGTTCAATAATGTATAATTGTCTAAGTAAAGTAAAATTATTTTTGCTGTTAATTCAGGATGAATTTCAAGATAACTGGTATATGGAAGACTCAAAAATTCAGAAGCATTAACTTTTCCCCCCCTCAATTTAATTAGAATAGCATGAACTGGAGAATTGTAAGTTGTATTCTCTTAGTATTATAACATGTCAATGTTTTCCAAGATACGTAATCATTAGAGTGCTGTAAACAAACATAAAGGTCTACAGTTATCTGGTTTTTTTTCCCTTTAGCATAACTTGCTAAGCTAATGGGACATTTGTAGAACTAAAATGTATCTATATGTCTGTGTGCATACATTTATATCTGCACGGACACACTCAGAGATACAATTATTTTTTCTTCTGGTGCAGTTTCAAAATAAATCAAATTATTTAAAAAAAATCAAACCTCTAAATCATAGAACGAGTGCACAAAACTCTTGGTAATTTTCAAAACTGAAACAACTTTAATGGAAATTTAATAGATGCTCTACAGTCTATGTGTCTTGATAAAGAGTAGTTTTACATGAAGAACAAATAAATTGGCTTTAAAGAAAACAGATGAATCAATACCTAGGCAACAGAGATACCTGGTGAACTGGGCTCCGAGCATAGCTTTGAACCTGAAGTAACATGGAAATACATCTGTATCCACAAATGTGGCATGAGTAGCTAGTACATAATGACAAGGTTACGTAGCCAGTCTAACTGCCCATTCTCACCCTTACCTTGTGCAGGTCCTACCTGCTCAGCAAAACATTTCTTGAGCTGATTTCACTTTTGAATCTTTTATTGGTTTTCTGGTTTACTTTTTTGGCTTGATTAATGGACTAAAACAGATTAGTTCAGGGTTGGAGGGGCAGAACAGATAGGTAGTGGGACTGGGTGACCTGCAGTAGCCAGGGGAAAGAGGGGCAAGAATTAGGTGCTGCCTCTACCATTTTGTCTCAGTATATGATCATTAGAGTCTCTTTGAATGGCAAAAGATCTCTGAGTTCAGTAAGGATGTTGCTCCTCTTTTCACATGCACCCTACCTCCAACCTGCCATACATGATATAACATACATGCATGGGTGAGAGGGGGAGCCAGCTTTTTGGAGCTTACGGAACAGTTTTTATCCCTTGTCAGCAGAATCCTGACCGGGAGAGGCATCTGGGATCATATTATAAAGATATTAATAACATGCTGTCTACTGGTTTACAGCTCCCTAATTTTCCCAAGCTTCCAAATTCCTGCTAATAATTCTGAGCCTCTTCCACTCCACGCTTAATTATATAGTCAGCTGTATTGTCTTTAAATTTCTGCATCTTTCCAGTCCCACATTTTTCCTCCTTGGTATATACTTCTGTTCTTGAATGGCATTTTTTAATACCTTTATTGTAAGCGCAGGGACCAGACACGCAATAGGTCTACAATGAAGGGAAAGAAGGAAGCAGAGAGCAGATTAAAGAAAGAAAAAGGAGCAGTTCAACCTCAGTTCTTGACTATGGCTGGACTACTTCTTTCTCATTCTGTATGCATGAGATAATAAAACCTGCTCCCTTTCACCCTCTATCTCCTCTAAGTCCCTGAGGCTTCCTCCTGCAGCACTTCTTACTCAGTGCTCTTTCCTAAGAAGAGGAGAGGGGATGCTGTGTTGTAGCTGACAATAATGTCTTTTCTCCTGTGGCAGCTGTAGAGCAATAGAGCAAATTGCTTGTTTGGGTTCTTCCTTTCAGATCTTTTACCAGCTGATCTGCTCACTATGATTGCTAACATTTCTGGATGCCTGCCCTATATGTTGCCACCAAAATGTCCAAGCAATTGCTTAGCTAATAAATACCGTCTCATCACTGGTGCCTGCAATAACAGGTATGTATGATAAGAATTGTGCCCTGAAAAATTCTTCTTTCTTTTTCTTTAAACTCAAGGAGTTATGTTTACTTTTTCCTAGAAAAATGGGTGGGTGTGAGACCTCAATGAGATAACTTTGGTATCAATGTGTCTCTAAATGAGGGATCTCTGAAAGCTCCCAAGGGAAGGACCTCTTCATCCAAACTTTGGTACACTAGATTTTTTGGACAGGCTCTCCCTGTGAAGACTTCTAATTTTACATAAATAACTTTAAATTTAAGGAGGACAGTTTCATTATATGTCTTTTTCTATAAAAATTAAATGGACTAATTCTAATCCAACATTCATTTTTGATTGTGTGGGACAAAATGATATTGAGCAGGAAAATACAATTATTTCATGACTGGCAATAAGAAAATCAAGTCAATTCTCATTTTTGTATTTTTCCACAACCTTAATATTTAGCAACCATGCATCTAAAAATTCTGGGTGATATATTTATTTTTATATATCTACTTATATGAATATATGCTTATTTGCTATCTGAACAACTACTGTTATCTCTTTGTTCCCTAAATGTGGCGATTGTTTCCTGCAAATATAACAGAAGTAACTGCATTTTCAGAATCTTCCAATGCCATGAGGATGCAAAACTGCAAATGAGAGCCCTTTGAGCATAATGATAAACAGTGTTGGTACTCAGCAGACTTAAGATACATAGACACTAAGGTCACAAACTGCAAGGCAGACTGTAGTGTTACAAGTGAAGGGCTACAGCACCGTAAATGGAAGGCCATTGGTGTGGTAGAGGTTAAGGCACTCTGCAATGTGGTGAATGAACAGCAGTAAATTTCTACAGCTGTACTATTCAATCAGTCTGATTTTACGAGATGAATCTGTTTTTCTACATCACAATTCATTTGCAAGGAATCTGCTGATAGACTCTTAGTTGAAAGGACACAACCTTATATGCACCAAAGTTATAAATCTGACTAGGTGGGTATCCAGAATTTCCCCCCAGGCACTTGCGGAGTTGCTTGGAATCTGAACTAAAAGATAGTATAACATTTGCACTGACAACTCCATCAGGGTTTGAACACGTTGGCCAAGATTCATGCAGCTGAACGTAGGCTGATGCTCTCAATTTGCAGGCATGGCTGCTGTAGATGTAGATTTCTCCAGAGATGGAGAGAAATATATTCTGCTGTAAATAAAGTAAAACATCTTTTTCTCTTCAGTGGCTCTGGTAATACTAGGATGTGTTTAAGCATTTCAGACTGATTTCTAAAGATGGGTGGAGTAAATATGATCCATTGAGTCTGGTCAATCTTTAGTTACTGTGTTCAACTTTGTATAGTTTTTTGCTTGCCTCAAATCAATTTTTAAACCCTTCACTTGGATTTGGTGGTATTTTAAACTTCTTGCTCTAAATATATGTAAAAGGTGCAAGGCAGCAAAAAAAAAAACAAACCAAAAACAAAAACAAAGACTTTGAAACAAGTGAGTCAAATCTTAATTTAGTCTAAAACTTTGTGAGCCTCTTGAAATACCTCAAGCTTTACTGGAATGCATCAGCTTAAAAAGCCCATTATACAATAATGTGAACAACATATTCTATGATGTAAACCCGCTTCAAAAACTTTAAACATGAAATGATGTACCAGCCTGCACTTTTCCTTCCTTTACAGCTGCCAATTTCAGGCAGAAAACATATCAGGACTTGTTATATCTGAAGTTTTAGTCAGTCTAGGAATGTGCAGCTGTGCCATAGGTCAGTAAATGCTGTATTTCATAGGTGAAATTTAAAAACAAAATTCATAGTGAAACTCTTTGTTTACCTATACAAAAAATCTATTTAATTCTATTGAAAAGTGAGCATGGAATTTCTTTACAGATGTTTTACTTAATTGGTTCACATATTTGGGACAAATCAGGTAGATTACAAAGTATTTATTCCACAGCAATGACTTTGATTTAGTGTGAACTTCCTGGCATACATATTTAACAGAGTAACATAAGCATGGCCTTATATGGAGAATATCAACATGACATCTGACATTCCCAGCAGTACTATTAACCACATTTCCTAGTAACAGGTATCAAGAGCTATTACTTTTATTTCTGCCTGAAGGTATATGTGTGGACAAAAAGCAAAATAAATTTACAGCATTATATTTTAATGAAGAATAAGGGAGACAAGGTTTTTTCTCCCATTTTTATTCCAACTAACTAGCATTGATCTGTGCAGTTTTTAGTGTTTAGTGCAGTGAGATGGATTCATAGGTGAGGGAAGTACAGGTACTAAATGAATGGAATCTCACGGTGCAGTTAACTTCACCTAATATTATCTTTCTGAGGTAGTTATACATCTACTGCAAGGTTGAAGCTTTAGCTGTTCCTAATAGGATGGGATGATATGATGGCACTCAGGAGTTGCCGGTTTCTCTGGCTTGATGGGCAAGTGCTTAGATGATCAAATTATATTTTTATGCCTAATATTTGGACAGCTAGGAGGAATTTTATCTGCAGCATTTTTATTTCATTGCTGTGTCATTAACCATTTCATCAGGTAAGGAGCTGATGCTTAGGATCATAGAATCATAGAATGTGGTGGGATGGACAGGACATTTAAAGGTCATCTAGTCCAACTACCCTGTAATGAGCAGACACATCTTCAACTAGATGAGTTTTCTCAGAGCCCCATCCAATCTGACCTTGAATGTTTCCAGGGATGGTACATCTACCACCTCTCTGGGCAACTTGTTCCAGTGTTTCATCAGCCTCATTGTAAAAAAAAGTCTTACTTTTGTCTAGTCTAAATCTACCCTCTTTTAGTTTAAACCCATTATCTCTTGTCCTTCTGTATCAAAGCATGCTAAAAAGTTTGTCCCCATTTAAGTATTCCCTGGTCTCCCCAGAGCTTTCTCTTCTCCAGGCTTTCTCAACATTCTCAGCCTGTCCTCAAAGAAGAGGTGCTCTAGTCCTGATCATCTTTGTGGCCCTCCTCTAAACCCACTCCAACAGGTCCATGCCTTTCCTGTGCCGAGGGCTCCAGAGCTGGACGCAGTACTCCAGGTGGGATCTCATCAGAGAGGAGTAGAAGGGCAAAATCACCTCCCTTGACCTGCTGGCCACACTTTGCTGCAACACAGGATGCAATAGGCTTTCTGGGCTGCAAGTACACATTGCCAGCTCATGTCAGCTTGTCATCCACCAGTACCCCCCAAGTCCTTCTCAAAAGTGTTGCTCTCAATAGTCTGAATAGTCTGAATAGCTTAGTCTGAAGCTCTAATACTGTCAGTGAGGGACTGGAAAGAATGAGCAATCCTGACTGAAAGCATTGACTAGAGACGTTTCCTTTAAGATAGCTGCTTCATTTCAATACAAGCTAAGTATTCAGTTTAGTAGTTCAGAGTGATGTAAACCCTAACAAAATCCAAGTATTAAATTGCTGTATGGCATTCATTCACATAGCTTGCTCTAACTGAAACTAGGTAGGTCATTAAAAAAACATCCAAATGACATAAATCTGGATAGCAAACTGCATCTTAAAACTCCAGGTTTCTTCTAAGAGAACCAAACCAAAATCCAAATTGTGCAATTCCAGTATTACACAAATGAATGAAAAGTCCCACTTTCCCTAAACAGAATGTGTAGTAATCAATCTGACGACTCTATAAAGCTATATGATACTAAAAATCTCATTATTTCAGCTGCCCTGAATAAAAAACTTTTTAACCCAAGAAAGATTCTAAGACATTAACGTTTAATGTAATAATAAAAAGGCATGTGAGAAGGGTTTTACTAAAGTAGCATTCCAGTGATCTGCTAAAATATAAAAGCAATCAGGAGAAAAATCACTGGTTAAGCAGTTGAATTAACATTTCATTATTTGTAATTGAGTGAAATAGCACTACACTATGTGCAGTATTTTATGCAATTTCAATAAAGGCAAATCAACTGTAACTAATTTGTATGCTTTATTAAAGCATACTTCAACCTTCAAGTGTGAATTATTGTGGATAATTAAGTGCATTACTGTACCATATAGCTTGTCAAATTGAGCCACTTCAGTGTGCCAGAGATCAATGAAGTATTAATAAAATAATTGTTCCCTCTTTAGTGTCCCACTAGACATATAAATGTATGTTTTAACACCATGTAGTTCTACTAACTGTCTGGGAATAATTCTAGTTCCTTGTGGCTTACTTTACAATTTTGGTCTACTGGATAACTTGCAAAAATTTAATTTCTTCTTTTTAATTTCTATGTATTTGACAATTAAGAAATATATTGGACAGGCCATGTAAAAAATCCAAACAAGCAAACAAAAAACCCCGTAAAATATTCTGTTAGGAAAAATACATTAGAAATGTTCACTATAGGAGGAACATCGATTGGGTCAAGCCCAGGACTCACTGACTATACCAATTAAAAATATCACCAGGAATCCTTTCCTGGCTCTCAAATCAAGTGTGAAATGACTCTTGCCATGTTTTTATTCTTAGACTTTTATGATTTTTACTCCTTTTCCAAACAGGCTGGCTGCAGGATGACAAATTGGCATGCGCTAATACTACAGTGTGCCCAGCCAAGTGTCATTCAGAGAAATGCCAGTTGGCTTGAGCCAAAAACACATGGCAGTTAGTGTTGGCAACTTAAGAACACACTTAAATGCATACCAGTGTTTGGACTTGTGTGTAGGCCCTCCCAAAGCTCTACCCAAGTAGTTAGTATAGATGCAACCAGAAGATGCTTAGCAACTTCAGCCGTCGTTCCCCTTTCCTCAGTCCTTTCTCCTTGTATCTTGCTAAATGATTGCTTCAATATAACTAGTATACATTTTTCTCTTAAGTTTTCTTCTTCTTTATTCTAGAGTTACTTTATATTTTCCTAAATCTTGCTTTCCTAGCTATTGCTCTAAATAAATCTTTTTAAAAATGCCAGCAAAGACACTTAAGAGTATAACTGATTTTATAGGGAATGAGAACATTATAAGGAAATCACTGTTAAGGCATGTATTTCAAAGAAGTCAAACTTACATTATAAGTCAAACTTACATTATAAAGATAAGTCAAATAATAATATTTCATTAGTTATTTAATCTTTCCTTTTCAGTCAGACTGACACCAGTGTGCATGAAGGCAAGTATTTGATGCCTTTTCAGAGATCATTACAAGGGCATCTTATTACAATGATTATTGCCTCATGGCTGATGATTTTTTATTCAGAATTATACAGAACTGGGGGAGGGGGCTTTTTTTGTTTTGCTGCTGTTATTGGTTTTTGGATATTTTTTTTTCTTTTCCCAGGGATCATCCTAGATGGGGAGCATCCAACACTGCCTTGGCTAGGTGGCTTCCACCAGTGTATGACGATGGATTAAGCCAACCTCGAGGATGGGATCCCAGTGTCCAATACAATGGAGTCCAGCTACCCTTGGTTAGAAAGCACACCACAAGATCACTTGAAACACTTATACTGGGCTATAACTGTACCCACCACCACAGACCTTCATTTGCATCAGCAAACCAAATACCAAAAGAAGGTGTTGAGCTCAGTTAAGGAGGCACTACCTTTGCTAAAGCATAAGTTCAGTCGGCCAAATAGTGAGAGGTCCCCTGCACCTGGGCTGAGGTAAACCCAAGGAGGAGAGCAGGGGGGCAGCAGCTCTACCAAAAAGGACCATGGTGGAGAGCAGGCAGGACTTGAGCCAGCTGCACATCTGGCTTCGCTTGCACCAGGTGTAGAACAACCAGCAGAACCGGGGTGATGATTGCTCAGCCTAGAGAGGTGGACTTAATCACAGCCCTCCCATGCTGAAGAGGCTGTTAGGGAGAAGAGGAAGGTCTTCACAAGGGTGCACGTAAACACAGCAAGAGGCAGTGGTCACAAATTTCTTCAGGGGAAATTTTGCCTTGATACAAGAAAAAAGACACAGAGAGAACAATTGAATATCAGAATAGGCTGCCTAGACAACTGCTGGATTATCTTTCATTGGAAATAACCAAGGTCTGGCTTGATGGGACACTGAATAACTTAATCCCTGCTCTCAATAGAAAGCTGCACCATGTGGTCTTCGGAGTTGCCTTCCCAGTTAGACTTTACAGTAATTTTATGATTCTTTGTTTCAATAATGGTGTCTTGATTCAGGGAAAGAGGAGGGGGAAAACAGAGTTGGGTGTCAGCTAAAGAAATATAAAGCATATGGAGGTGCTACCATGTGTATGTGTGCACATGTGTACCTAGGTTAACGAACCTTAACTGAACAAGTATTACTGTCAAATCATAACTTCTTTTTTAGATAGAACAAGCTAAGAAGGTATTGCAATATGTATTGATTTTAGCAGCTCATATACTTTAAAAATAGCACAGCTGCTCTAGAGGGGAGTTTGAACAAAAAATATTTGCATAGAGGACTAGGTGAAAAATTCCCCAGTGCAGTGTGCAATGATTTGTGCTGGATTTACTATTTCTGGTTTGTCATCATTGCTTTGAAACCTGACTTTTAATGTACTCAAAGTCTTGTTATTTTAACCACTGTATGTTTAATAAGGATGAGCAAGAGAATTAAGTGTTAATGTCACCTGCAAATCATGTTATTAATTAAATAACAATGTCTCTAAGCTGCAAAATTTAGTGCTTAAAGATGAAAACCTGACATTTACACAGGTAAATTTCCAGTACATGATACAAACTGCATTTTTCTTGATTCATTAGAGTACATGCCTGTAAAGTAAAACACTAAAACAAAGCTACATGACTGCACCACATCTGATCATATCTGACCACCAGCAAGGTTTTCTGCTTTATTTTGAAAAAAGATAGGATAAAACTAGTTCCGTAGATGTTTTTCCCCATTTACATAATTCAGTCCTTTTTGTACTTTTAGCTACCCAATTAAAACCTCTAAAAGCAATATGCAGATAATCTGAACATGAGGGATAAGTGTGAGGATTACTATAAAGCAATACTAGAACACAGCTTAGTTGTGCATGTTAAAAGTGATAAGAAAATCTTACTAACTGCAAGGAAAAAAGTTTGTGCTTTGTGGCCACCGAAGCTATTAAAATACTGATATAAGGACTTGTATTCCTGATGAGTGATACGTATCTCTGCTCTTGACTATTTCAGTATAAAGCCCTGATGTTCCTAACAAGTCCCGTGTTGCCTCTTGTCCTTACCAATTCTGTTTAACTGCACCTGCCTTCTACATTCATTGTATAGCCCTTATATTTATTACAGACTCTGTGACTATTTTATGTGCTGCCCTTTCAAGTGCTTGACTTCTAAGGCAGCTGCTGAATGTGAGGGAATATTTTGCAGCACGAGGGAGGAATCTGTGAAGGATAATGATACCCTAATCATCACAAACTGACTGCTGATTTTTCTCTGATGCATTTGCTTGGTTGTTAGTTTAGGCTGGACATGTAGTGTAGATGTCTCCATGTGTTCCCCCTCAGAGCATCTGTATCTCTATGCAGTTTTCACAGCATTTCAGAGCAGTGCCTCTGAAATGTGTTTTGGCTTCTTCCTGCCTGTGAAAATAAAGCAGAGCTTTCAGCTACCATGTATCTGCAACCTAGCTTGTCTCTTGGGCTGCATAAGCTGCTCCCTTTATGTATGCAGCTGCCCAGAGTATCCACAGTGATTTGAGGTTGCCCAGAAGACAGATTCCCTTTGTTACAGGAGCAGAAAAAACCAATAAATATAAAGAAAACTTTTAGACAGTTTAAAATAAATGTGTGGTTTTCAAAACTCTCTGGAAAGGAGCAGATCAGAGATACACTGCTCATTTGGCAAATATATAGAAAAATTTGGCTGAAATGTCTGCTTGTGTGTACGCAGTGACTCAGCTCCTGAACACAAATAAGAGTCTGCCAGAGGCTGGGCTTTTTCTTGTTGTGCTTTTGGTTTTGTTGTTTTAAAGGAAACCATTAAAAGTACTCTAAAATATAAAGTATTCTAAGAAATAAATGTTAGCTTTTTATCGTTGTTCCCCCTGCTTTTTAGAATTTTATCATTTTATGAGAAGTAAATATTTCTTGGCACTCAAAGTAAATTAGTTCTCTTCACAGGTTCATGAAGTGTCAAGAAAAATTATTCATGCATCTAATGAGGCTGTTACTGAAGACAATCTGTATTCTGATATTATTATGGTGTGGGGACAGTACATAGACCATGACATTGCATTCACCCCCCAGAGCACAAGCAGAACCGCCTTCCTAACTGGAACGGAGTGCCAGACATGTGAAAAACAAAATCCATGTTTTCCAATAAAGGTAAGATTCTAAATTATTTCTTCAAGAGAAATTCTAGGCTCTAAACAGATGAGTAAAGTAAAAGGCATAAGTGATACACATACATCGAAGTAATTGCAAGCAAATTGATAGATCATCCAGAAACATTAAAACAGTGATAGAAAAATTGAAACGCAATGAAATATTAAATGAAATTGGTAGATATTTAAATTTTTTTGTAGAGAAAAAAAATGATAGCTAAGGTACTTAGTACAAATATGAAAAAATGCCTGTCTCTCAGGTTTATGTTGCAGAGAAACCTGACTAATCCCTCCCCATCCTCCCCCAACTCCTCCAATGTTATTCTCATGCTTCAAGGTTTTGAGTTCTACTGGGGAAAACAGGGACATAGTCATAAATAATTCCATTTTTAAATTGCCAGCCAGATCAAGTGAAACGATCTTAACTTTACTCAGTGAAAACAAAGACATTTCAAGCAGATAATACAAACTTTTGAAGAGACCGATCTTTTCAATGTATGTATAAAATATCTTCTGGGAGTTGTTGAAAGTTACATACATCACCTTTTTGCTTTGAGTAGATGGAAAACATGAATTCAAAGCTTGTTAAAGGGTTAGAAGAAACATAAATTGGTATAAATATAAGATCCTGTATTCTTGCCTGATTAATTTAAAAAAATAGACATTCTTTCACTCAAAAAATTATGTAGCAAAGTCAAACCACTTTTTTTGTTTCTCAGAGCTCAGCTTGTCCTTCTTCTACTGCAAGAGAGCCTTGTGCTCATTACAGTCCTTGGACTGATGCCTCCAACTCTGCCCAGGCCAACCTAAATCATTTTCCTTAGGATTGGATGACTACTGACCAGCTTCTATACGCACTGAAGCAAAAGTAGGGAATAAGTTCCATCAGAATAGAAAACTATTTTCCCTTCAACAAACTGTAATTGACAGCTATGCCACAGTTTCCTTTTACAGTGTCTCATTCCACTTCCATTAAACATGAAGGAAAATAATTTGCTAACTATAATGGGAATCATATCAGGTCTTGTGTTGAAAGAGGGCTCATCTTCCATTTGGTGAGATCATCTAAAACACGAGGAAGGGTAGGTGAAATTAATGACTTCATGCAATTTTACCACAGGCTGGTAAACTTATTCTCTCTCACCCAGGAGATATGGACTTTCAAATGTTTTGAAGCATAGCTTGAGAGCATTCAAAAAGAGCACAGATTTACGAAAGAATGACGCTCTCAGAACACATTTGAAGTATCACGTTTGAATGTCTGACTAACCTGGTTTAGCCACAACAGCCCTAATTACAGCGATTCTTCCATAGTTCTGAAAAAACTTGAATTTCCATCTGGGGCAAGAAATTATTTACTATTTATGCTGTTAGGTAATGGCTTTAGAAATGTTCTCATTCCCAAAGTGTTATCAGGAGAGGCTAGGACAGGAGTCTAGTCCCCCACCAACAATGATTCACATGATGTGATGAAGGAGGTGGAGTCTGTCTCCATTATATGACACAATGTGACTGTATTGACTCCCATTTTTTAAAAGTCAGTTTGCTGTAGATAGAAAACTGCAAAAGTCTTCAAGAACTTATGTTTTGTGTTTATGACATTCTTTGAAACAGTGCAATAAATATTTATCTTTAAGTGCAGAACTTTTTATTACTAAATAGATTTTAAAATTGAGAACAGACTCATGCTGTTGCCCATAACTTGTATCAAATGTGGATCACAGAGACTATAGAATTCTAATCTCTGAACCCTGAGTAGTTCAAGCCTAGGAATCCCATCTGCTTAAAAAGGAGGCAATTTAAGGGAAGGTCTAAAAAGGACCTCAAGGGTGACATTATCCACGTGGCAGTGGCATTATGGTGCAGAGAGAAAGAAGCTGCTGCACAGATTACCACGGCATAGACCTACAAGTGCATCCTTCAGTGTTCCAAACAAGGGTCGTATTTTGGATTTCTATCCTGGAACTGTGAAGAGATTCATCACAGAGCATGTTTCAAGGATGCGCTTCAAGGCAAGTCTCATGTACAGGTACTAAATCTAGCACTGAATGTAGCCTAGGAGCTGCTTCTGCTCAGCAGTATAGCCCGGCAGAGGAATGGTGTCAAGGCGCACCCGTGGCTACCTTTAAGAGTTGGTGTCTGACACTCAGAATGGTCATGGAGGGAGACGTATAAAAAAATTCAGACACAATCCTGAAATTTATTAGATAAGTTGCCAAACTTGCAGATTCAGTATATGATCACAATCACATTATTTTTTTTTATTATTCTGTTTTACACAGCTTAAAGAGAAATAGATACAAAGATGGCTGTTCTTTTAGTCTAGTATTTTGTGACTGTTTTTGTCAAAGGCAAATAGACACTGTCTTAAAAAAGAAAAGGGGGGGCGGAGTTTCTAGTTATTAGTGTGATCAGAGGAGTTATTTTTTGAACAGTGAAATAAAATGCTATTTTCCCCTAGAAATTATTTTCTTCCTGAAGTAAAGCTAATCTCCATGTATTAAATACTTGGAAAACAACCACAGTTTAGTTCTATATGTTCATTTTGTATATGAAGAAACTGTGTCTGGTTTCCAAAGACTCTTGCTATGTTCCTGGAACATCAGCACCCAAGGGAAAATCTACCCATGGAAAAGGACAACCATGCTTACAGCTACACACCCTCCCTGGGGGTTTCACCAGGGAAAGGGAGCTCCTGACTGTGCAGGTTGGGGCACCTGGCTGGGAATTGTTCTGAGTCAGTGCAACTCAATGAAAGATTGAAAGCTGCAGTAGTGCATTAATATTAATAACAAGCATAGGTAAATGATTCATAGGTTAGCAGGAACCATTATGATTTTCTATTCAGGACATTTTCATAATAAAGGCTATAGAATTTCATCCAGTGATTCTCACATTGAGCCTGTAGCTTCTAGTAGAGCCTGAACATCCTTTATTTTTTCAGAATCCCACAGTGTGGGAGGAAAAAATGGGGGGGTAGGGGGGGGGATCACTTTAAAAAAATCACAAAAAATAGAAGCTTTATTTTATGCTTCTTTTACAGTAGCCTGACAAATGGAACAGGGATGTGGAAATAACCTGTCATTCCTCAGATGATTATTTCATGTTAGGGCTGAGACATAATGAGGCATTAGAAAGGCTTTCATAGAAAAAAAACTACTGACTTTATTCAGTATTAATTACATTGCTGACAATAAGTTAGACATGGCACATACACATAGTAAGATACAATCCTGAAAAGCTTGCAGACAGTTAGTTCCAATGCAAAAAGGTGGAAAGAGAAACAGGATCACAGAAAAGTGAGGTGCTTTGCAAAATGTGACACACATCGTGACACGTTACTGCCTCAGCTACAAATGGATCAGTCAATGTGCGCTCGACAACCAGCAAAGTGAGCCCCTGCCCTTTTCTTCTGTGTTTCAGAGGTAGCAGCTCACTGTCAGATGGGGTCACTGACTCTTCCCCAGGTTTCACATCGAAAATAAACATTCTTGTTTTCCTTATCGGAAAACTTTCACAGACTATAAGCTAGGTTTTCTTTTAAATCTACAGCAAAAATCCTTTATGAAGGTCATTTCCCACAGAAAAAAATTCACAAAAAGACTGACTTTTCTTTAACTGAAATAACTTTAGACATTGTAATGCACTGAAACAATTAGTGCCTTTCATTTTCCTACACATAAAGAATTTCACCATAAACAGGTCTGACCGTGCATATACAATAACAGTTTAAATCAATGTACAGCTATACTAGGAAATATATTGTGGCCAGAGAGGGATTTATTGTGAGTTTTTTTCTTCTAGATTTATGCAAGGCAGATTTAAAAACGATATGGAAATTCTTCATTAGTTTTGAAGAAAAATGGGATTCTGTGCCTATTTCAACAGAAAAGGGTCTTTTTTTTTTGCTTCTTGGATTATTTTTTATGTCATTTGGATAATAACATAAGGAACCCTCTCATTTGCACATTCAGCTGCTGGCTGCACGGTACTTAGCCCATGAAAAGAGAAAGAACTGCATTATGCAGTTCTGCCAGCCCCTTAATGTTCATTACTGCTGTTTTTCTCCACTAGGGCACAGAATGGTTTGAACTGAAATTGCAGAGGCAGTTAACTAAAGATTATTCAGTATGAACTTAATTTGCCGTTGATATGTTTGGTTGTGAGCCTCACTGTTTAACAACTTAAAGGCAGATCATACTTTTTTTTTCCCAGTGATATCTGAATTCTTCTAGGCTTTCCTGATAACTAGAAGCAGGAGGAACTCAAACACGTACAGTGCTGTGGCTGCCAAGTGCAGATATTTGTAGTATGTCGTGATCTTCTTGCTTACATTATCAGCTGAAGGGAAAAAGAAACCATGCTAATAGCAGACTTAATAATAGAGATAAATACTAAATAGAAAACCCAAGGCAGAGAAATTACTGATTTCAGTTATCAGTGCAAGAAACAAAAAAAAAAATTGTATACTTTCTTCAAAAATAACCTGCTTTGATTTGCTGAAGCCTAACTAGTAAAGAAATATTGGTAGAATTTATTTACCAAACAAAACTTTAAAATCAAATTAAACCCTTTCTTAACTAAAATGCTTTACTGGTATCAACTCCTTCTGCCATGAGTTCTCAGTAGTAAGAAATTATCTCATTTACTTGACATAATAAATGAGGTAATGATATTATTATATGAAGCTCTTGAATTCCTATCCAGAGTTGCCTTGTTACTTTCAACCCAAATTTAATGACTGTTTTATCTTCACTCACTGGTCTGTGCATTATTAAAAGTATGAAGAAGAAATTACAATATTTTCTATAACACCTGCAGTATTCACTATATTCTGCCCAAGAGTTTTCAAAAATGAAAAGCAACAATATAGAATACAGATAAAAAGGGTTAGCTCAGGCGTCTGTACAAAACATTCTTTTTCTCTTAGTCAAATGTTCGAGGATTATTTTTTCTGGGATATTTCAGCAGCTTTAGTAAGTGTTATCTGTTCTATTTCTATCAATCTATTTCATATTGATGAATTGATAAGAAAACCCCAACATTAAATTCCCTGAAACTCAGACTACATGATTTTTATCTTTTTAATTGAGGCTAATCTTTTTTAAATGCTTGGAACTGATATGCTGTTATGGCTGCTTGTTGGTGCACAATGCAGTACTGTTAGAATTTGGAAATAATGTGCTTTTCAGAACAACAGAGTTCATGAAGATGAATGTGCATTACACAACTAAGATAGATTTTAGTTATTTTGAAACCTGGCAGTTTTGTTTTAGTGATGAACTCTATTCTTTGAAATGGAATTGATGTCTTGAACTTTCCTTTTCAATATCCTACAATATGAATAAAACCTTTCTCCGTCTTCCTTTCTATCCCCCTCAAAGATCTCTGCCCTCCCCACATCTGTTAAGTTATTCACATACCATTACCAGTGCTGTCCTGTCACTAAACTTATAGCTGTCTGGTTTGGGCTCTATTTTCCCCTAAGACCCTTACCTATACCCCAAGACCCAATTTGATAATTCTTGAGTGTTTCCTCCATGCCCTTTACATGTATTTGGAGTAGTTGACTGTGTGACAGGGTGGTTCAGACCTCATGAACGCTGACTCTCCACACAAACGCTGGGTCACCATTTGACCTCGGTCTCTCAGCCATGTGTGGATCAAACCGATAAAGGACTGGGAAGCCTTTCATTTGTCAAAGACTATGCTCAGCCTTTGCTTTATGTGAAGACAGTCAGAATTTAATACTTCTAAGACAGCTATCGCTATAGGGGATAAGATTGTGGGGGACTGGCTGAAAACAGAGTGAATAATTACATATGCCTTCATTAGTTAGGAAACTGGATTAAATTTAGATGTGGAAACAAAGCTTTTACAACATGCTGCTGCAGATATTGAAACTCTTCATTACGGTTTTATGTATGTCTGTATTCCTGCTGTTTCTGTAGGTGTTCAGTAGAACAATAATTTGACCAGATGTTCACGTCTTCACTGTGATACATTTCATGATGAATTTTGATTGTGAAGCCAGGCTAATTTAGGTGTAGGTCTATGCAAAAGGGGTTACATCAGTAGCTTGCTACTGTGACAGAGTGAGGATTTGGGGGTTTATTTCTGTCTTTGCTTATAAAGGGTTAAATCATCTTTTTGCTTTAATCTGAAGGGAAAAAAGATCTCTACAGATTCAGTTGATGAGAACCTGAAACCTGAGACAGAAGTTGAAAAAATTTACCCAAGGTTTAACTCAACATCCACAGGTGTTACCTTCAGCTTAGAAAATACATGGGTTTTTTTATGCAGGTGACCATCAATGACACATTGACTTCAGGGATGGATTGCCTGCCCTTCTACCGCTCATCTCCTGCATGTGGCACTGGTGATCATAGTATTCTCTTTGGAAATCTATCAGCACTAAATCCAAGGCAACAGATCAATGGCGTAACTTCTTTCCTTGATGCTTCTACTGTCTATGGCAGCACCCCTGCTGTTGAAAACAAACTGAGGAATTTAACAAGCAAAGAAGGCCTTCTTAGAGTAAACACTAAATATTATGATAACCATCGGGAATACCTGCCTTTTACAGACCGGATCCCATCACCTTGTGCACAGGACTCAAATACGAGTGAAGGTGAGAGGATTGAATGCTTTATGGCTGGGGACAGCCGGTCCAGCGAGGTCACATCTCTGGCAGCTATGCACACACTGTGGCTGAGAGAGCACAACCGCCTGGCCAGAGCCCTCAAAAACATCAACGGCCACTGGACCGCTGAGACAGTCTACCAAGAAGCACGAAAAATCGTTGGTGCTCTGCATCAGGTTTGTTGCTTATTTACTATACTTGAGAATAAGAGCATCTATTTCTGCTCAGTATTTTATCTTTTTCTCCCCCCTGTCCTTGCCCCTGAAGTAGCTACACAGGCTTTAACTTCTTTTTTTTTCTCAGACTTCTGGTTTTCCATGTGGAAAGCTTCTGGTTCTGCAGGCTTTCATGTAACCCTATCATAAATGAAATAAAATAAAAACATTCAACAGGATTTCCCTTGCACAAAGTCTAATCTGCTTGCTCATTAAAGGCATTCAAACCTGATGGCATCAGCACCCAGATGGATTCCTGCAGTGCCGGCCTTATAGATGGAAAGACGTTGTGGCTCCTTGTTCTCAAGTTCAGCCAGTAGAAGCCCAAGTATTTATGCCCAGTAGGCATATGTGTGTGTGCACACACAAACATACACACACACACACAGAGCAGGCCACACCAACCAGGAGCAGCACACCAAAGCAGTACCTTTTCTGGCACTCAAACAGATGACCTGACCCCTGTTCTCTGCAGCTGCTCCAGATTGAAGCTCATTAATGAAGTGCATACAAGGGGAGCACGGAGCTTTTCTGGACAGCCTGCCCAGTGGCTGGCCCCAGAGCTGGTACAACTCATGTGGCTGGACCCACAAACCCCTGAGGCTCAGTGTCCCACTCTTTGCACATTCTCTTTGCACATTCTCAAGTTTCTTATGCTGCTCATCATCTCTGGTCTGTTTGGAAACTCATGAGTAGAGAGCTCAGAGTAGAGAGTGAAGCCACAAAGAGGGTAGCGAGAAATCAGATTTCAGAAGAACATAGCTTAAACTGCAGAGGTCAAGCAAGGGCCTCAGTCAGACAAACACACTGATCAGGTAGCTCTTCACACTTGAACAGCCCCTTTTATCCCCTTTTCCTTCTTTCCCCTTGCTTTTTTTCAGTCCATCTTCAGCCCTCCCTTCTCCCCCCTTTATGGGACCTTAACTCCTTCTCTAAGTCCCTCATAGTGTTTCACATTCACACAATCCCCTCAAAACTTCACAAACCAAGATCTTACAGAATTCCCCCGAGTCCTCTCCTTCCTGCACCCCACAATAACTCCAGCTCCTGCAGGCAACCACCCCGTTACCTCGCATCCAGGGACAGTTTCTTTCATTGGCTCATCTTGGTGGGTTTCACAGTTGGCTGGGGGAACAGATGATCCTGCAAGTCCATTTTCAATGGTTTGGTTCCTCAGGTTACTCTGCCTGAAATTGCTCTTTAAGCCTCATCAGGGCCGTTGTGTTTTTGGAGATTCACCTTTAATCAGACAACCTAAAACCTCTGTTATTATCTATAATACTGGATTAGCAGTAATCTGAAGGCTGGGGGGACTTTCATACATTTTCCGATTCTTATAAACAGATTTTTTAGTACCAAAAAGAGACTTTTTTGAAGATGGATTGGGTAAGGAGGGAGGAAGATTTCACTATTCTGATAAAACAATTTTCCTTTCTTCTGCCACAAATTTTAGTTAGCAGAATGTGCAGAATGTTTCCTTTAAGAAATGACATGTCTTATTTGCATTTAAAGCCAGATAACTTCAGAAAAATAACATATTTTATTTAATTGTATGTAGCCAGTCCATTTGGAAAATTTGGCTTTTATGTGTATGTGTGTATATATATATATATATGTAGGAAACATTAACCATGTCAGCTCCTCTGCTCTAAGTGTGCTGTTTGCATTAAAATAATGGCACTGACAAGTCAGAATGGTTGTTAATACTTGTTAGAAGGAAAGTGCAAATCCCAAAGTAGGCTTCTATGCATTCATACACTTCTGATTTACATCCAGCAACTTTATGGCCTGAAAGAAAATACTTCGTGCAAGGAAATATACCGCATGAATCTGGGCTACTTATTATCTCTACCAGTATCACAGGATAATGATATTTGCCTATGGCTCATTAGAAATGTATTTGAGTTATATCTAGCTGGTTCAGAGACATTCGTTCAAGAGAGATAATTAGAGTATCTCTATTAATGTGGTATGCTAACCAGCACACTAATGACAGCTCTAGTTAAAGTTACCTTGAGACTTCCATTCTAAAATTTAGTTTCAGTTGCTATACATTTCTAAAGTTCTCTCTTTTTGGAATGAATACTTTCATGTGTAACTTTTGCCTGTAAGTGTGTAATTACAAAGAATTGAACAAAAGGCCTTCCCTTCTTTCTAGAATAAGGAAAATGAAAAAAAAAATATATAGAGACCACACTTTTCATCCTAGATGCTTTTTTGGCAGCATAAATATCTCTAGTGAAAAGTGTTTAAAAACTTGACAAAGTTACCAAGCATAACAATTGCCTGTTGATATCTGGGACAAAACAGATTTTTTGGTTGCATTGTAGGCATGTTTCATAGCAGTTTCATAAGTAGTAGTTTATATAAGGCACAATAGTGGTTAACTTTCCACTTGTATTTTAGAGGAATGACACATGCTTCACTAAAATATTAACGCGGCAGTGTACAGCGGCAAAAATACATCCCTTCATCTACATAATGTTTTTTTCAAAAAGACATTTTTTCATTGTCACTTAGTAACTGAAATGAAACCATCTGCTTGTTCCACTTATTCCTGTTTTTACCTGTGTAAACAGAATAAAGGAGAATAAGGATTCCTTTTTTTAAAGCTATTTGTAAGAAAAGAGTTTATGTTTTTCTTTAAACAAAAATGTAGAGAAAGCAGGAAAAATGCTCAGTTATGCAGCTACTACAGTCAACATTGCTATTTCATACATATGTGGTTTGCAGGATGCGACTGTGTGCACATGTGCTGTTCCCCCAGAGACCGTTTCCCCTGATACGCCGGATGATGTGGCACCTGTCATGGTAGAGCAGGAGTTTTGCAAATCAACATGAATCAAATTCTCTTTGATTTTTTTACAGTATCAGAAAATGATCTCTGAATTAATGGTGCTACTGCCAGTTGATCCCAATTGCAGTTGACAACCACTGTAGTTTTCAGTGTGTATGTAGGTGTTTTTTTCACTTCCTCTACATCTGCTTGTGTTCCCTGAATATCTTCCATCCTGACTTCTCTGCCACGATCCGAGGCATGGGTTGAAAGTGGGTGTCTTCTGAGGCTGACATATTTGAATTTAACTATAATATTATACATGGCTAACCTGGATAAAAATTGTGAAATTGGATTAGATAACTCCTCTCACAGCTTAAACTCTATGAAATTATAAAAGAAAAATAGGTAAATAGTAGATATTATAACAGACTATATGTTGCATACTGTCATAACTCATGTTTATAAAGAGTAAAGTTCAGACTATTAAAGCAACTATAATGTGTTCATTATTTATTAAAAAATTGAACTATTATACCCTTTACAGAAATGTTTAGGACTTTAACATCATCTGTAAATCCTTTAGTATCTGCAATGAGAACTTCAATCCAACCGTGCTTAGCACTTTAATGAATTAAACATCATTGTTCTGTATTATTTCTGCAATATTTCCCAAGTGCAGGAGCTTTGTTTAATTGGGTCCTCACTATCTCAGTGAGATACTATTCCTTTGCGGTTCTCTCTGGCCAATGGCAAAGGCAAGTTGCACTTTTGGCCCTACTTATTCTTATGGTAGTTCACATATATAAGTGTTCTTTCTTCCAGTCTTTTTTTTTTTTTTCTTTATTTTCCTTTTCCATCCATTGTGCTTCAATCACACCTACTTTGGAAAATGCTGGAGGGATTTTTTTTGGCAAGGAAAGTCTGCAGAATCTTATAAGAAGTAGTAATGAACTTCAGTATCTTTTGCACCTAATTTGAAGTAACTTTTAACATGAACAAAAAATTCTTAAAAATAATCTGAAATTATGTAACTGATTTCCAAATATCTAATGTAATGATTTCTGCTGGAGGTGGCCCAACCTGGAAGCAAACCCAAGCAGGATGCTCATAAATTTTATAAGGATATGCATATAATATATATATGTTATCTATATATATATGGAGATACATATTATATGATATTAATCCTCATAAAGATTAATCATAAGGATTACTGTGTTCATAAGGAAACTGGAGAAATCCTGTTGTAATTCTGCCTTCTGAAGGAGAGGGGTGCTGCCTTTCATACTAAATGCCTGTTTAATTTGGAGTGTTACTGTGTTTGCAGGTCTGGATTCAGTTATTTTTCTACAAACAGTGCACATGTGAGTCATGATATGATGTAAATCATATGTAAATGATGTGTATCTCTGTCAGATTCATCTGACAGAGAATCACTCAGATTCTGTTTCTGACTGAATACTTACCAAATATTTGCTTGGATTCCTAGGAAATCAGAAATTTATTTTCTCTGATATTTCTCTGACACATTTAAATATTCTCAATCTTCTGTCAGTATCTGGTCATATAGACTACTAAAGTAATTTAAATATTGAGCATATGACTTCTGATTAAAAGACAGTGCCCACTTGTTATCATTTTACCATTGAAACAATGACTGCCTCAAGACAGAGGAAATATTGTCATTATTGATTAAAATTAATTTCTTCATGAGACTTCTGTGGAGCTTGGAGTTGATGCTATGAGGTGCTGAATGTCTCTTAAGAAGAGCCTAAACTACCAGTAATCTCAGAAATGTCCCAAGGAGACCATTCAGTGCCTCACAGGTTCAGACTCGTTATATCTACATAAATCCCTTATGCAGCTGCAAACACCTGAAAGTTAACTTAATATTCATAAATAGACTCAAAGTAAGTACTAAAAGTTAGAGCAGTTCATTGTACTTGTTTGCAGTTTCTTTGCTGTATAGTGCCTTTATGGCTCTGATTTTATTGATGTATTTTTAGACAAGAATATTCCTTTGTTTCCACAGTTGTTGAAGGAACACTGTAGAGAAAGGAAGTATTATGCTTATTTATGTCAAATATGAAAGGAAATAAATCTTTCAAATCATTCTCTCAGAGCAGGGATTGCATGCAAAATAATTTTAACAAAAATAATTGTGATGTTTGCCAGCTCTTTACACCTTTACATTTTATATATATGTCAGTTATGAGAACTTGTAGTGAGCTTCTCCTTGACTTGCACACAGACAAACTCAGGTGAGGTATGTTCAAAGACTACACAAAGACTGGATGCTACATACTTTAGATATGGTTCTCTGTCAGACTCCAGTTTCTTTCTGGCAGTATCATCTGGTTTATTAGTAACAGCTTCTTAGTCTGTATTGTTTAAGAATCACCTCCATTTGATGGCACCTTATTTAGCCATTGGAAGTTTCCATCAAACACATGCCTATTATAGCTTAAGACTGGTATGAGACCGCTTTTTACCTTTGCCTTTTGATTTTCATGTCTTTAAGCAGCAATCCCTCTTCCCTCACCAAGGAAACAAGAAATTAAGTTCTTAACCTCTGGAGCAAATGAGAAATTTGAACTGCCCTTGCCTTCAGGGAATCTGGCCTTTATGATCAGCTTAGCTTGGGATTTCAGCTACAATTAGCTCCAAAATGACAGCCACATCAGGATGTTTGTGTCCATGCTAACCTAGACCTATTTAAAGTCTTGGCTTGTAAAACCTAATTCTAAATCTAAAAGTAGAAAGAACTGTTGACTTGAAAAACCTTTATAAATGTAGCAAAAGGTTAACTTCTCAAATGACAATGTCAGTATTAATTTATAGCAATTATTTTATTTTCTTCATATATTTTATTAAAGGAGCTATAAAAGGAATCTTAACCTATTGTCTTTCAAATATTTTGCTTATTACCTATGACCTAACCTGAAAACTTAAAGGGTTGCTACTTTCCCGTCCTGAGAAAAGTGAATGAATTCTGGAGGGGTTTGCTTGTCAATGTGCCATGCCTAAAATAAAGATACAAGTTTTTCATAAGGTCATTTTATGCCAATTAGCTTCTCAATATGCACTATATCAAGCTCTAAGTATGTTTGTCTGTATATTTTCTTGCACGGAGTATTGAATCTATAAGGTATTTTATTGAGTTCATTATGCTTCATATCCACCCTATTATGTTTTATTGAGTTCAGTATAATCTTTAACCTATAGTGCACTTTCATTTTTATTTGGTACATTAGATCCCTTTCTCCTTTTTTTTTGGTTGTGATTACTCATACGCTTTTTTCATGTGACTGTAATGATATTACATTATAAAATCCTTTGACAGAAGGTGTTTATCAACATTTTCATTTTCGAAGTGTTTTTTAGGAGTCTATAAATTGGCTTGAGTTTAGCGTAAAATGTCTACCATGGGATTCTGGGCAACATTATTTTAAAGCCTCTTCATTTGAAACACTCAGTAACGAGGATTTGTGTCACAAATACATGTCTGAAAATAGAATCTGTTCATATCAGCAACCATTATTGAAAGATTTTGTAGTAATTCATGCTTTCATTGTCATTTTCATATAAACTACAAGGGCATTGTAATTTATACCATAACAGTCAAGGCTTTAAACCTCAGCACACCTCCTGTGAACTGGATCACCCCCATTGGAAGTGAGCAATAGTGATAGTCTCTACGCAGAAGGTTTTGGTCTAGCACGTGTGGTAGGAGCTAGCGGGGGCCTGGCTGTTGTACCACACTGAGCCGTGCCACTCATTCTCTACAGTCATTTGTCTCCTTACTGCAAAAATAAGAAAGAAGTTGTTTACCAGCTAATACTGCTTGTAGCCATGCCAAATGCTTGGGGATAGATGAGTGAAGAAAAAGGCATTTAGCTTGTGGGAATCATTACTGTTCATCTATAAAAACACTGAATGATAAATATTTCTTTTTCTTTTTTTTTTTCAGATTATTACTTTGAGAGATTACATTCCCAAAATCATTGGTCCAGATGCTTTTAATCTGTATATTGGCCATTATACGGGTTATGATCCCACATTGAATCCTACAGTTTCTAACATATTTTCAACAGCTGCTTTTCGGTTTGGTCATGCAACAATTCAACCAATAGTAAGGCGATTGAATGCACAGTATTTGGATGATCCAGAACTCCCAGATCTTCATTTGCATGAAGTTTTCTTTAGTCCCTGGAGGCTCATTAAAGAAGGTATGGTTTTATTTAAACTGTTTGGGTTTTTATTCCAAAATATTGTAACTTTTTCAAAGTTACTCATCTTGAATTAGGAATAGGAACATTTATTTGATTTAAGTTCTTAAATGGGTTCCAGAGTATTGACATGAACTGGAATAATTATGCTGAGTTAAATAGTTCACTGATTCAGACAAAAAGTTATTCTCCAGATTCAAACAGTCTGGTAGATTGAAAAAGATTTTTTTTTTTTTTTTTTTTTTGTGGAGGAATACATTGTCAGGTTACAAATGTGCTTACACCTGGAGAAGCAGATGGAGTCTTTTCATAGCACTATTACTTCTATTTTGACCTGCAACTCATTTTTGCATATGTTTAAATGTAAAAGCCTGTATCCAGTGTTTAAAAAAACATAGAAGCATACATGCATTCACTTTTGTTAAAAAAGGTATAATGGTTTATATATATACTGTAATGTTTTATTATTTTTGTGTTTTAAGGAGGCTTGGATCCTTTACTAAGGGGTCTTCTAGCACATTCAGCAAAACTGCAGGTGCAAGATCAACTACTGAATGAGGAATTAACAGAAAAACTGTTTGTGTTGTCCAATAATGGTTCACTTGATTTAGCATCGTTAAACTTACAGCGTGGCCGTGATCACGGACTCCCAGGTCTATTGATTTTTCTTGAATTTTCTTCCAACTGGTAACTGAATTATAACTGCTTATATTTGGGATGTAATCATAGGTTTTTAAATAATCACTTTAGTAATCAGAAAAGTAACTTAAGTCTCTTTCAAAATGTTAACAATTTTTAATTTGGAAGGAAACAAAATATTCCCCGCATTTGAAATTAAAGTAACCTGTTAAATCTGTAATCTGGAAGGACAGTACCAGTGCTTGATGTAGGTACCTGAGGCTTGTTCTTGCTGGAACCAGCTCCAGAGGAGTTGGGTTTCTGCCTCTGGCAGCTACTTGCCATCAGCAGGCTGTCCTTAGTCTGTGGGACAGGTCAATTTAGACACAACCTCATTGGCTCTACCAACCATAGTAGCTATTGAGGAGTCTCCAGGAGTGGTGTAGATGGCTTACCTAAGTGTACACCTCATTTTGAGAAATTTTACATGTTTGTGCCTGGTTTTTGCACTAGATTTCTTACTCAAGTCAGCCCAGAGTAAGATTGAACTATCAAGAAGCACTATCCCATCAGGTCATGGATGTAACATCGTAGAGGAAGACTGCTGGAGCTTAGTTCAATTTGATTGCATCAGCTGTTAAATTATACAGTAGGTTCCCAGTCCTGTGCAAAAACCTTTTACAAGCATGCCACATCTTCTGAGTGCAGAGGCAGCAACCCTCAGCACGGTATGCAGGGCTTCTTTCATTTCTAAAACTGTGTCCCTGCCTGATCAGACCACTTTTCTGCATGAATAACAAACCTTCTTTGCTCTGAGCCGGATGTCCTACCCATGGATGTAGGACTGATTGATTGTCAAATGCTGGGTGACAACCCTCTCCATCTCTCCTCTGCAACTCTGCAGCTAGGAATACACAAGTCATTGACCCAATTAAGCCTGACTCCAGCCTAAAATGTGAAGCTCTCAGCTACAAGAGGGTAGAAATGGAGGTTTGATCTCTCAGACCCCCAGAAAAACTCAAAAGTTTTTTGGGGAGATGTAGGGTGGGGGAGGGAATAAATCCAATGACATAAAAGAATGTAAAAGAAATATATTTTCCAGAGAGTTGGACATGTGCCCTAGGCTACTCTCCTTAGTATAATGCTTTAGTTACTAACTTCATTCAGGTTACTTCTTGCCCACTCTTTACCTAACTCCTATGTTCCAAGTCTGGCAAATTCAAGAGATAGTTCATGCTCCCAATAACTATTATCATGTTTTCATTGCTTAAATATTGGAAAACTGCTTTAAAAATTTTTTTTTTTTCCTTCATGAAAATGATATTGTAATTGCATATTTTGTAGTTTCAGATCCTGCCATCATTTCTGCAATCAATTTAATCAATAATAACAGGTCTATTTTTAGACATAACTGTCTATGACTATGATTAAGGTTGTCAGAATCCAGTGCTTAAACATTTATTAATTTCATATATCATGCTTTACAGTCAAGTCTAAACTTCCTTTTAAATAATATTTACAGGTTATAACGACTGGCGAGAATTCTGTGGCTTACCAAAACTGGAAACTCAGACTGACCTGAATAGAGTAATAGCCAATTACAATGTCATTGAAAAACTAATGGAATTGTACCATAATCCAAGCAATATTGATGTTTGGCTTGGTGGTCTGGTAGAAGACTTTCTTCCAGGTGCTAGAACTGGCCCCCTGTTTGCATGTATAATTGGAAAGCAAATAAAAGCACTAAGGGATGGTGATCGGTGAGTTTATTCACGCTGTTGAATCATTTGTGTAATATGCAGACTCAATGGAGATTTTACAGATACATGAGAATACTTCACAGAACATAAGACAACATAATACTTAAACAGACTTTAAACAAAACATTCCTTGCCACCTCCACTTTTTTAACTTTGCTCCTTGGGTTTTGTTGGGTGAGCTTTTGCTTATTCTTCTTTGACTTGTATAAAATTTCAATTCCATATGACATGGAAATTTGTTTCTGTGGTATTGAGATGCCCAACTTTGCACTCTGGTGGAAATGCTAGGTGCCACCAGAAGTTAATTGTGCCAGGAGCAGTTAACTACTGTATGGATGGAGGTAGTACTATGTGGGCTTTATCTATCCAGACCCTGAGGGCTGCACTGGGCTCAGGGTCCTTAACTGCTAGAATCTCAACATTTTCCATGGTAACCACAGCAAAGTCAGAAGGGATAGGCAGAGAGCTGTAATTCAGGCTTCCTAGAGGGGATAATAAAAACACTGTGTACCTAGTCTTATGTGAACTGGGGCTGCAGAGTGCTCCCAGAATTACCTCATGGAACACAACCCATAGTATGTCCCTTCGCCCAACCCTGCACAACAATCACCAGGATCTTGTGCCAGTTCAATCCAACACCAGGAAGGCAGAAAAAAAAGCAGCTTTGGGTCAGAAAGGGGTGCAAGATGCAGTTTATATATCTTGCTTCTGCTCCTGAAGCAATTATGAAACCAACGCTTTTTTTTCATTTCTGAAATGAACTTGTGGCAGTAATTTTGAATTTCATGAGTAGACTAGTTTTAAACTGCTCACACCATGCTAACAGTGGTGTTTTAAGTACATCTGGTCCTTATGCTCACCTTTGAGCTCCTCTCATAAGTCACTGTTGTGGAAAGAAACCGTTATGTAAATAAGCATCCGAGGCAGAATTTAAATCTGAACTTTAAAAAATGTTAATTAATTAGCTCACAGGAAAAAACGATGTTAATCATAAAGGTGGTATCTTATTAGCAAAAATTGTATAGACAACAAACATTCCACTCAACTGTGTTAAAATAGTGGTTGAAACTTTTCTGAATCATACAGACATACTTAACCCTGTCTGGGGAAGGATAACTTATGAAGGCCCTTTCAGCCTTGTTTCCATGATTCAGTGCCTTACAATACTACTTATTATTCAGTGTCTTATGATACTACTAGCATTAATTAAAGTTAAGCATAACTTAACATTAACTTCAAATTGAGAAAAAGAGAGTTCTAATGATAAAGTAATTCCCCATGTTTTTGCCATAAAGTTTGTCAGCTAGCTTAAACATGAAATGGTATTGTCATTAATACTATGATAAGGAATTATCTATGAGAAGTTAAAAGTACGAAAAAACATGTTATAGTTGTCACACAGTAAAAAGAAGGATGGAAAAGTCTAACATTCATTATGGTGCCTTGTCAGACAGAGTACCAGGTACTATCTGTATCTGTACTAGTAAGACTACTTGCTTACTAGATACCCTAATTGATATGTTAGTAAGCAGGGATTTCAAAACATCTCCTCTAACATATTCGTTTAAGTTCAGAAATTGGCTCTAAGTGGAATTTTTTCACTGATTGATCTCCATCCTGATAGCCTTAAATTTTTTTGTCAGTAATCTGACAAAACACAAAGGGATTTCTTTTTCCAACGTACTAAACTTGGGCACTATCTTAGCCTCAGTCAAATCACATGGAACAAATTGTTTCTGTTCCACCAGCCTTAACTTTCTTTTTCTGTCTCTTCCACCTCTGAATCTTTCTGTCTCTTTGACCTCAGGATTTGATTTAAGATTTCAATGCAGGTTGTTGAGATTTAAATGTGGGGTAATGGAAACTGTCAGTCGCCAAAAGGAGCTGCTCTGGAGTTGGCCCGACCACAGCAGAGCCACAGATCTTGGTGCACAGAAGGGTCTCCTGAAGTAGGGAAACTCTGGAGCAGCAGAGAGACACAAGGCAGAATGGTGGGCACTTGTCTGAGAGCAAAGACTGCAGAGCCAGCTGGGAGTTCTGCACCATCAACCCCCAACAGTGTCTGATGCCCCCATCTAGATGGAACTGCTGAAGGGAGAAGCTGCAGTACAGACCTCAGACTGCAGGAGGTATGTTGGACCTTTCTCTCGGGGCAGAGAGAGGTGCAGATCTGCCTGCAAAAGGTGTGCCTGGGTGGAGGACCTCCTGCAGCAGGTGTCTGAGCAGCAGGAGGTGGTGATGAGGTTGTGTAGCATCAGGAGGCCAAGAAGGAATTAGATAGCTGGTTCCAAGAGCAGTCTGCAGTTGACCCACAGCCCATGGCCCAAACAAAAATTCCCCCACCCAGCCACAGAGGAGGGGAGCCAGTAACATGGAAGAATGGCAAGGATCAGCAAGAGGAAGAGACTTCCCCTGAAGCCTGAGGTGCCCTTGAAGAACTGCTTCACTGCTTTGCAGACTGAAGAGGAAAGACCAGTCATTTCTGGTCTGATCTGAGCTGAGCCTGATCTGCTTCCCCTATAACAACCAGTGCAACTAAGAAAAGGTGACAGGTGACAGTAGTAGGCATATTTGAGACAAATTCCAACTCAAAAAGGCAGCCTACAAAGGGTGTCAGCAAGGAGAGGCAGCCTGGGAGGAATTCTGAAATTGCAGCCAGGGATCAGGCCAAGGAAGCTGACAGAACTAAATCTGGCCATAGATGTCAAAGGCAACAACAACAGCTTCTATAGGAATGTTTGTGATAGCGAAAATGTGGGCCCTCTCCGGAAGGAAATGGGAGTCCTGATTACCCAGGATATGGAGAAGGCAGAGATACACAATAGCTTTTTTGCCTTAGTCTTCATTGGCAAGTGCTCTAGCCACACCATCCAAGTCACAGAAGGCAGAGGAAGTGAATGAGAGAATGAATAACTGCCCACTGTAGGGGAAGGTCATGTTCAGGACCATCTGAGGAACCCGAAGGTGCACAAATCCATGGAACCTGTTGAGTTGCATCTGTTGGTGCTGAGGTAACTGGCAGATGAAGTTGCTAAGCCACTAGCCATCATATTTGAGAAGTTGTGTCAGTCTGGTGAAGTTCCCATTTTTTTAAAAGGGGAAAAATGGAAGACCTGGGGAACTAGAGGCCAGTCAGTTTCAAGTGGTGTTCCTCAGGAGTCAATAGTGAGAGCAGCACTGTTTAACATCTTTGTTGGCCACATGGATAGTGGGATTGAGTACAACTCAGCAAGCTTGCTGATGACACCAAGCTGTGTGGTGTGATCAACACACTGGAGGGAAGAAATGCCATCCAGAGGGACCTGGACAGACTGGGCAAAGAATAGATTGAAAGCAGCCCTGAGGAGAAAGACTTGGGGGTGTTGGTTGATAGGAAGCTCAACATGAGCTGGCAATGTGCACTTGCAGTCTAGAAAGCCAACCGTATCCTGGGTTGCATCAAAAGAAGCATGGCCAGCAGGTCAAGGGAGATGATTCTGCCCCTCTACTCCACAAGGAACCATCCGCAGGGTATCACAGGGAGCTATCTTAGCAGTTTAGCCATGCTTAACACTATTTAATGTACTAATGTTATCAAGATCTCCAGAAATATTGTTTTTGCCATTCATGACATGTTTTTATATACAAAATGTTTATATTTTCTTCCCTCTCTCCCCCCAGTGTTTTCTTTCCCTTTCTTTTTGTCTTTAGATACATATGTATGTGTGTATGCATGTATGCAGACCTATATATTATATATAATATATATCATTTAAACAGATACACCTTTATAATACTAACTGCTTCTTCTGTTCTGTCACCAAACTCCCAATCCAACAAAATGGAAAAAGCAGCTCCTCTCTGTTCCAGACAGTCCTCTTAGCTTGCCTTTTTGTATGATCAAAAAGCACACTTCCTGTCTTGCAATTCTCTGCTATAATTAATCTGCATATCTAAAGCTTTCTTACCAAATTAAAAAATCCATAACAAAGAGAGGAGCATTCAGCAATACCTTGTTTTCATAGCAACCGTTCAGTAATGGCAAGCAGAATTCAAAAGCTATGGTATAGGAAAATCTATTATGGCTACTCCTGTAATTTGGGCTTAAAACAATTTATGAGTGCACAGTGAATGCTCATGTCCATAATATTAAGCATCCAGTTCAAAAAAATTAGTTCCAAATTTTTTTTTTCTCAGGATTGTAACTAGTCTTGTGGCCCTGTATCACAAATGAAATGCAATTCTGCAAACGTGAATAATAATTTTAATCAGCTGACTTCAACACATCATCTAAGTTGACCAGTGCATCAAACTCACATTAGGCTTTTTTTGACTTTCAAGCTGGGTGTGTAAGCCTTCAGATCATGGTGTTTACTTTTATTATTGTTGTATGCACCTATATTTTACTATTATTCATATTTTTGGTCTTTTACGTAGGGTGTTGTCAAAATAAGAATAATCAGCTCTTTGAATTTGACCTTTTCAAAATGCTTCTGTCATTTTTTCCAGATTTTGGTGGGAAAATGATAGTGTTTTCACAGAAGCTCAAAAGCATGAACTCAAAAAACACTCGTTGTCCCGCGTGATTTGTGACAATACAGGTATTTCTGAAGTGCCAGCAGATGCCTTTCAACTTGCAAAGTTTCCACAAGAATTTAAGCATTGTGACAATATACCAGGGATGAATTTAGAAGCATGGCAAGAATACTACCAGGAAGGTAATCTCATAATTACCAATCTTTTACGATGAGAGGGGAAAGTAATCGACAGTAAGAGTACTGACCTTTGTTGTGACAGGTATTAAGTTATTGGTCTGAAGCAGATCTTTACTATTTCTGCCACTTAGAAATGGCATCTAGGTCTTTCTCTCCTTCTTTCTCAACTTCCTCTGTAAAAAAGATAGTATTTGCCAATTTCACTCTGATAGCATCAATGGCTTGTGATATATCCAGATATTAGCCAGACATTATGGCAATTGGGGCAGGAGTTCTTAGACAGGTAAAAAATAATAACTAATAACATTGAAGAACATACTGTTAGAAGATAATGCTAATTTTACAAGGATTATAAATCAAACCTGAGGTATTCGATATAAACTGTTGTCCATAAATGAACAATTAAATTCTGTATCATCATAAAATTTGTGAATAATTTCACTGAAGTTACTTTATAGCTCTCATGGAGAATAATGTCAGTTTTCGAGGGTAAAGTGGTGTTTTTTAAGAGCTTTTAATACAGACTTTTTATTTGTAGAAGAAATATGTGGAACACCAAAGAGTGTGGAAAATGGTGATTTTGTATACTGTTCAGAATTTGAAAAATCTACAGTGGTTTATTCATGTGAATATGGATTTAAATTACAAGGAGAGGAACAATTAACCTGCACAAGCAAAGGATGGAATTTTGAGCCTCCCATTTGTATAGGTATCTGTTTTTTTTGTTGTTTCTGAATTTTGTAAAAGCACAGAATTTAACTCCTTCCTATTCTCTCTTGTAGTCAACCTTCTGGGTTTGCGGGTACAATAACATGATAATGTGAAACCCTCCTTGCTCCAGAATTGCTCTCTCAATCTCTGTCCATCCTGATTCAGCAATCAGGTTGACGATTGGAAAATGTCACTAAAAATTAACTAATTAATCAAAAATGAGTCAATTAACTACCAGTAGGAAAAAAACAGAAACTTGGAATTATACATTTCTTCTTCCTACATCCAACATACCAGCAAGAGAGACAGTTGTCACTGTCCTAGTATTGTTTCAATGTATGCTCTAGATACAAAATGAGCTCAGCACCTGTAGTTCATGGATCATCCTAATAAGTTAATCAAAAGTAGTAAAGAAGAAAATACTGTGAAGTGAGTAAGGGAAATTAAGAAAATTAATTATCATATCAGTTCCAATCTCCTTCCCCCAAATAGACATGAAAATATTTGCCAGAAATGAATTACTTCTTCAGGTACAAAAGTAGAGCAGGTCAAAAATCAGTAAAAAGATACTGTCTTTTGACATTTCACACATATTTTCAGCGGACTATTTTTATGTTACTTTAATTATTCTTTTATCTTCTCTCTTCTTTTTGTTTTATCTCCACTGTTGAATACAATAGGATAAGAAGAAAGAGAATGTGGCAAATATTTCATTACAAGACCTTTAATCTTTGCAGCTATAAAGGATGAATTCTCTTTCTTCACATTTCAAATATATATGTTTATGATGGTGTGTGTGTATATACATTTTTCATATATATATATATATAATATATATATATTCAAACTGTTCAGCTTTATAAGAACATGAGAGAAAATCAAACCTGAAAAAGCTGTATTTAGGAATATATTATGGATGGTGGTAAATTAATTTGAATGCAAGTGTTGCAGCTGATCCACAATAAAGTCTGCTTATCAGTATTTCTGTGACAGCAGAATAGAAAGCTATTCATTCTAATTGTATACCTGGTATGGAAAAAGTCAAATGAAATTTGCAGCTCTTTCCTTTATTCAAATCCTATTTATCCACTGAATTCCACCCACATAAATACCATATAAAGAAATAAAACTGTTAAATGAATTATAATAAAATCTTTTCAATAGATTAATGTTCTGGCAGCAAACTGAATAAATAAGTTATATGAATGGATCATTCCTTGTCCTAATTTCTTTTAATATGTTCAGTACTGTAAACAAAAGATTGTATATCTGCTATAGGAAAACAAGCTGCTGCATATATTAAATAAGCAATGCCTTTATTAAAAGAAAAACATCAAAAACCCACTTGTGCAGATGCTACTTGAGTTTTACAGTAGAAAGTGCTTTGTTCCATGCATGTCTGTGCAATGTGTTTTCATTCTCTTAAATGTTCGGCAAATTAGGAATAAGTCAAGCAATATAATGAGGAGGATAGAGCTTAGCATTTCTGCAGATGGTTTCAAAATTATATGCTGCTCTGGAAAAGACAGAATGGTCTGCTGTCAAAAGCATAGGAATCTGAGAGCTTACTAACTTTGGCTGTGACAGAAATAATTTCTATTGATTCAGGAAGTAATTTAGTGCTAGACCTTCCTATATATTAAGTGTTATATTACTCTTGATACATAATTCTGTTTACTTAGCTTTAATAAAGTATTGTTCTCTTGTAGTAGTAGGATAGGCTGTTAAGATCTTACATGCATTATTTAGTGATGAAAAAAAGAGTTATCTATTTCACAGATAGCATGACTACAGATCTACAAAAACTGAAATAGCATGTTTCAATTGCAGTGTAGGCAAAGCCTGTGCGTGTTTTCCTTCCCAGATGATGACGAAGACAGTGGGAGTTAATCCAAAATGTAGTCTTGAAGGGAGTAATGCTTATTTAGGAATCTTCATCTTGAACAGCAGCTTATTTTCCTGCTAGTGAGAGGTGTTATGAGAGTTAGTGTTTCTTAAGGGTTCTGATGTTTAAGATTATTCTTTCCATGGTTAGTATGTTGACTGTCTCAGTTGATGTCTGGTTTTGGACACAGCTACTGCTTAGTATTAAAATTTAAGGTCCTATTTCCAATTAGAGAATTCCCTAAGTTACGACCGACAATGTTAAGCTAAGTAATTTCTACATTGCCAGTTTCTAATACTGATCAAAAAGAGCTACGTAGACTGAAGTAGCAGATCGAACATTGTGGTAGGGAAGGAAAGAAATATAACGAAAAATAGAAGAACTGAAGGCCCAGCTAGTTGCACACATGTTCCCATGAACATGTTAGTTCACACAGCTTCCCAGGACCATGAGTCAGAGACATTGAACAAGGTGGCAAACACTATACAAGACTAATGTTTAGTGTTAACTGTCTAAAAACTGTCTAAACCAGTGCTGGACCCCTATCTTCATAGAATCAAGTCCTGCAAGTAAATAAAAGATTATAGAGATTATAGAGGTACACAAAGTCTTATACATAAGGCAGATAGACAAGACAGAACATAAATACATTTAAGAAGACCTCTCAAGTTTACAGCCTGCATTTTTGAAAATTCAAACAATTGCCATTTGGTTCTTTTTGTAGATTACCAAAATGTTTTCTTTTTTCATCATTTCCAGCTTAAAACAAATCAAATAAAAATAAAAATCAAAACAAACAAGAAAACTCCCATCTTTGTGCTTTAAAAAGTAATAATGAAGATCTTTGGCAGCATCTATTTGTCACTGAAAATGTGCAATAATTTTCATTTATGAATACTTGCAGAAAGTGTGTGTGAGAAGGTATTAATTCCTCTCAATGATTATTGATCAGTGTGTATTCATTTTGCAGACATCAATGAATGTGAAAATGAAATTAATCCACCATGCTCTCCTTCTGCTAAATGCATTAACACTAAAGGCAGCTACAAATGTGTCTGTACTGAACCCTACAAGCTGGCAGAAGATGGAAGAACATGCATTGGTAATGTTTGTGAATCTACTATCCATTAAAAATTTCTCTGTTCTGTTTTACAATGCTGTAAAAGTCATAAAATTGAGATTTATTGAAGAGCTGCTAACACACGTAAAAAACCTCTACACGGTCATGGGCATAATGATGCAGTCAGATTCTGTAAAGTAAATTAAGGTATTGAATAAATAAGGTATTGAATAAACAAGTAAGGTTTTCATTTTCCATTCCTACCATACATAAATGGTTAAGTATTTCCTGACATATGTGCATATGAAGGGTAGGGATCAAATTGGTCTCAGTTTCTCTAGTTAGTATCTAAATTCAGCATCTGAATCTTAAACAAGTTCCACCTACTACATACCAAAATTGTTAATCCTTTTAGGTCTCTCATGAATTATGCATTTTCTTCTTTTTCACCTTTACTGCATGCGTGGAAGCTGTATTGGTTCTTAAGGTTTAGGTGTGGAGTATGAGTGTAGTTACCCACTGATGCTGAACAATCCCTGTTCTGGGGAAAGAGTACGTAGATCTGTCAAAAGCTCTATGAAAACCTGCAATCCAAACTCAAGTGGATGAATATCTACTTTACAAAATTGTCCAAGGGAAGCACAGAAAGTTTAGAGTGTTCAAAACTTACATATGTGGTGCTGTAAGCCATGCAATCATAAGTAGATAGCTTATTTCTTATTTCCTGTTTCAGCAAGTACCTTGTTTATGACACCTGGGATCACATTTTCTCTTATTATTAATTGCATAAAGAAAACACAGGATGATAATTCCCCAGTAAAAAAAAAAAATATCTTCTTGCAAATAAATAGATGTGTTCAATGATGAACATACAGTTTTCTAGCTGTGGTTCAGGGCCGCATGAGCATATTCCTCAAGTGAGATCTCATTCCTCAAATAAAACCTTAAGGGTGAGATCACCAAAGGCCCAGGAATGAAGGACAGTGGAAGACTGTACTTACAAGCAGCACTTGACATCCTATTGCACAGGCACACCAACAGAAGTACCTTCTCACTGAATGTTGCCAGAAGGACCTACCTCTCTCTTGCTGTAGCAAATGCAAATGTAAATCCTCAGGGTCAACTCTTTCTGAGATAAAACTGAAAAGGAATGGTGCTAGTCATTCAGAGTTTCATATCTTAAAATATTAGAAAAATAGAAAAATCTACCCTTATTTGTAGGGGTTTTTATCTTTATTTACTGTTTATTCCTTTACCCTTCAACCACAGTCACATTTATTTGCCACTCTAAATCCAGGGACAAAAAACTGCCTTCAGATTAGTTTAAAAAGATTACTTTACTGGTGTTGAGGGCAACAAAAACAGATTATATGAATACACTTTACATGAATGTAAGGCATCTCCAAATATAAGGTGAATTTTATATTTCAAGGCAGGGAACAGGAAGTGCTTACAGTCAGTGCTACTCTGCCAAGTGATCGTTACCCAGACCAAGTCAAATATGCTTTTCAGAGCTTCATTGATCTTCTGACAACTCAAGAAAATGGGTGCAGGTACAGCCACCCAGGCTACTGCTGAGTGTCTCGCATAGAAATTTAATGCCTTCCTTTAGAGCTGAGTGGCTAGAGGAGTTTGTCATCTCAATGGGCCCATCCTTGTGTGTTATGTGAAGGTTTGGTTTGTGGATCTCTAGGGTCAGACATAACAGTTTCTGCTTCGTGACACACGTTGCTTCCTCTTACAACTTAAAGCTATAGGAGAAGACATCCATTGAGAAATGACTGGCAAAATTTGGCAAGCAATTACCTGGGTCTCCCTTGCATTCTCTTACAGAAATAAGATTTGTTTAATGCTCTACCATAACTGCATTTTCAACTGATTGCTCAATTTGAAATTGTGGCTTTAATCAGTCAACAACTTTTTAAGTCACTGTAAAGTGTCAGCCATTACATATTAGTTATAATTAATACAGACATCATCTCTCTTAGATTCAAAGATGTAATTGCAGCTATTCTTTACCTCAGTATTGGTCCATTGGGAGCCTCTAAGCTAAAGATCATGGACAAGGTGCAATGCTTGAAGATGAAACCTTCTAAAATAAGCTGAGTTTCAGTGTTACCATTATGTGAACTGTAGCTCAGATATACATTCCTGGGGAACAAGCAGGAAGAATGATAAGTTTGTGTGCAGCTAACAAGGCTATGACCTCACTGGGATCACAGAAACCTAGTGGGATACCTCACACAGCTGGAATTCCAGAATGGATGGATATAGGCTCTTTAGGAAGAACGTACTGGTAAAGTGACAAGGTGGGCATGTTGCACTTTTTGAGAGAGAGCTGCAGGAATGCATGGTACTCTGCCTTAGGATGAGTCAGGAGTCAGTGGAGAATTTACAGTCAAGATTAGTCGCAGAGCAATATGGCTGCTGTTGTAGCATGTATGTGCTATGGACTCTAAATTATCAAAAAGATAATTAGAGAAAGGTGCTCTGCAGGACCTGATAATTGCAAATGGAATGGAGGTTTTAAGGGGCCTCTGGAGGTCATCTTGCCCAAACCCTCTGTTCAAGCAGGGCTACCTAAAGCCAGTAGTCCAGGAGCTTGTCCAGATGGCTTTTAAATATCTCCAAGATTGGAGACTCCACAACCTCTCTGGGTAAACTGTACCAGTACTGAGTTATCCTCACAGTAACAAAGTACTTTGTGATGTTCAGATGACACCTCCTGTGTTTCAGTTGTGTCTTGTTCTGTCACTGGACACCACTGAAAAGTGCCTGGCTCTCTCCTTTTTGCACCTTCCCTTCAGACATCTATAGATATTGATAAGTTCCCCTCTGACCCTTCTCTTCTCAAGGCTAAACAGTCCCAATTCTCTCAGACTTTCTAGAGAGCACAGGAGAGATGTTCTAGACTCTTATAATCTCTTGAGTATGTCCATGTCTCTCTTGCACTGAGAAGCCCAGAACTGGACACAGCACGCCAGATGATGGAAGGGACCTTTTTAGATAACTAGTCAAATTTCCCTGTTTAAGTAGGATCAGCTACAGCAGGTTGACCAGGACCATATCCAGTCCAGTTTTGAATATCTCCAGGAATGGAAAGTCCACAGCCTCTCCCAGAAAATTTTCCAATGCTCCACCTTCAGAGTAAAAAAGTAATTGTTCTGTTTCATGTTTTTTGTTTGTGCCCATTGCCTCCTCTCCTGTCAGTGGGCACTATTGAGAAGAGAGTCTCTCTCTCAACATAAGTAGTTAATTAGCTAATTCACAGTATATTGCTCCCAACAATATTTATGTTTAGTGAACAGAGAATGTTACCTACAGTCAACTGTGTTCCACTTTGTTTAATTTCCATATTAAAAGAATGTATAACAAATTTATATTACTCAATTTTTCCATGTTTTTATTTCAGCTCATACAATAATTTTTTGTCAAGGTCATTGGGTGGCTTGGTATGTTGGTCTGTTGATTTTGCATTTTTAAGGACTTCATTCATAAGTCACAGAAAATTTCACTATATTTAGAATGAAGTTTTGAGCCTTGGTAAAAAAGGCAGTGCAATACTTTTCTAAACCAACACATTGATTATAATAAATGAGCAGCTGAAATTTAGCAGTAATACAAATTTGGGAATCTGTGCTATAGGGTGATTTGAAATTATCACAGCACTTCATATTATTATGAGCACTTCAATCTTCAAAACTAAAGTGCTTTTAAAATTTTTAAGAGCTCTAGTAATGCTAACTTCCCAATACTGCAAATCTATATAACCTTCAATCCTTCTTTTATTGATGGAATTCATCAGTAGGTTCAAGGCTTTCTTTTCTAAGGCTGGGTAATGTTTTTGATTCAGATGGAAACTTCTATAGGAACTTTATTCAGAAAGTGAATTCATTGAGCTTCCTCAAATCAAAGTTGCTCAGCCCTTACCACTTTGGTCCATGGTTTGTATAAATATTAGAAATTAAAACAAACAAAAAAAAAAGAGCTCCGATTTTCCATCTGTGCTTATTATATCCAGGAGAAAAAGATTGTCATGTTGACTCACAGTGAAGATATTTAAAATGTGTATGTTTTTCTTCCCAGATGAAATAGGCTAAAACTAATCATTTATGAAGGTTTAGCCAATGGGATGAAACTTTTTAGGTTGAAGTATATCATGTGATTAAATAATTACATGTTCCTATCCTAAGGACAATGGAAATAAGCTTGCTTTTATAAATCCTATTTTCTTTGAAGTGATCTCAAATTAAAAAGAAATCTAGATCTATTTAGCCACAATTTGTAAAAAGAAAATAAAATTCAACAAATATAAAATACATTAAAATCTTTAAAAATATGTATTAGAAATACTTTCAAGCAGCCAACTAGCTTGTGCTTACGTGATTGATCAATGAAGATTATCTAAAGTGCTCATGGGAAATGTATTAGTCTAATTCAATGACTAATACAGTTTGGACTTTACATCTTAAGTTACATGACAATTCCATGAAAAATATATTCAATGTGTTAAATTTCTGAAACTTTAATGGAACCTTTGAATTCCAGTACAATAAGAGTACATTATGGATTAAAGAGCCCATTGTGTGAGTGCCCTCAGTCTTCCTCCTGATCATGTTGGGGGCAAAAATTAACAATATTGTGCTCTTATCTGGTAAATGGAATATTAATTCTGTCATTAAAGGTGTCAAAATGTAGTTCAAAGGAATTAACAAGTGAATATGTTTAAAGATCAGTAAGAGTAAGCATGAAGAATTCTCATCTTCATTTCTATAGTCTTGGTGAGCGGGTTAATATTACCTCCAACACTGCATACTGCAGCAAATGTAATTTCAAACTGGGAAGAAACTAATTCATTTTACCACACTGTTTCTCATAGTGCTAGCACTTACCTGTTTGTTTCAACATAAATATTCATATGCATTTAGTCCCTCTCTTAATTTTTAAGGGTATGAAGTCCAACTCACTAGGAAGTGAACTTATTTCACTTGTAAAGTCTCCATTTTAGTCTCAATATTCTGGAAACCTTGCTCTAGAAAAACTTGGTTTTCCTCTTACTCAGCTTACTGCATTTACTGTTGTTACTTCAGTAGCTTTCTTCTTGTGCCTTCATGACAACTTCTCACTGTGATATTATACTGTATCTATTTTTCTCATCAGATGTTTGATGGGTTTTTTTAATATTGCAGATTGAGAACTAACCATAAGTCATTTCCATAGCCAGTTTAGCCAGCTAGTAGGATGTATATTGAAAAAAAAAAACCAAACCCACCCATACAATTTAGCTCACATTGTATGGATCAGAGGACAACTCACTTAACTGTTAATCCCAAAGACCAAATAATTGTTAAACCCAAAGATGCAGAACCAGAAACGATATTTCGGGTTTATCCATAATACTCTAATACAAATAATAGGTCTCTGAAAGACTGAATGAACTGAAAATTTCTACTGTTGAAATAAGATCTAGCTGCCAAGAAAAAACAATGTTGATTCACATATCGTATTCACATTTGAGGACATAAAATATTTTCTTTGTAAATCTGAATGAATATGAGACATTTTTATTAATTTGCTTAGAAAAAAAATAGAGTGATGGTGAGACCCTGTAGTCTATAGTTTTGGGTATGGACTTTATGGTTTCTTGTGAATATATGTTGCAAATGCTCTGTTTTGGGAAAAATGCTCACTATTAGCTTCAATCAACCTTTTCTGTTTGAAATCTCATAAAATTGTCAACAAAAGTGGCAGTATGTCAGTGTGCATGCTCTCGCCTTTCATTTCTTTCACTCTAAATATCTATCTTAGAAAAGTAGTATATAAGTAACTGAACTGCCAAATGGCTTTAAAATTGCATTTCATTACTATACAGCCTCATTGTAAAGAATGAAGTCCTGAAACCAGCACTCAGCAATAAATAAAAACTGAGTAAGGAATCAAGAGAGTTTTTTGATGCCTCTCTCTCTTCCTTGCCACAATAGTATTCCAGACTCCAACATGATTTTTGTTTCCCCAGGTGCACCAGACACAGTGGAAAGTTTCTCCTAAGCTGACAGGCTTAGAAACTCACCTGGTGAGCACCAACGCCTGCTACTGGCAAAATGTGCTTTTATTTCTACGTAATTCATGCAAAGTTGTGTTCAGGCTTCCTACAAACTTTAACCACCTTTGCCTTGAAGCTGGAATATCTCTTTTTCTTCCTTATTTGATGTTACCACAAATATGGATGAAATGGAAAAAGGCAGCGGAGATTTGCACACACTTCATGTTCCCTCAGCAAGAATGCTCACTGACACAAAGTATGCAAGCCCAATAGCTGCTCTTGCCAAAAAGTAATCTAGAGAGACAGCAAATATTGTCACTAGCCCAATCTGAGGACACTACTGAGAATCAGTGTCTGTTTGGGCTTTGATTTTTTTCTTATTCTTGTACCTGGGCAACTGCATGAGTCCAAGGGAGAACCTGTTGTCTTAATTGTTATACAAATATAATTCATTCAGAGGAGGTAATTTCTGTATCTAATACTAATTTTACTGGGGTAGTGGCAAGAGGACCCTGTCCAATTAGAGCAGGGTCCTCATTCAATTAATTCTTTAGAAATCTTTGAGTTTAGATTGTTTGTAGATTTGACAAATACAACGGGACAATTTACAAAATAATAGTGAAACAGCTGTGATCTACTTCTGTAGTACTTGGGCTCTTTCATCTTTCTAAAGAAACACTATGCACTTTTATTTTCAAATGTGAAATTATTGTATAGGCAATATAGTTATTGATTGTGTTTTTTCCCAGTGGGAAGTAGGAAACAGTGAGCTCTGATTTTAAAGGCAATCTCCATAGCTTGGGAAAATAAAAGTATTCCAGAATTTAATTTCAGTGGAAATGTTAGTATTTAATACAGTTCAACTGAATTTACAGGTTAGCCTACATTAATTCCTTTTTACAGTATGTAGTTCTCTTTCAATATTATTATAAAGACCTATTTTTTGCAGTGCATTTTATTCCAGTACAAAAGAATTTAGTCTCAGGATTCCTAACAGTCATTCAACTCAAAACATTGTCATCGACCTCCTAATTTTAATTGGCTTGAATTTTTCTTTTGAATTTTATGACAGTGACAGATTGTAACCTTTGGATAAATTTTCTTACCTTTTTTGCATGCTTTTAGTGCTATGTCAAAAGACCATAAATCCTGAAAATGGTACTTCTTTAAACTTTGCTGGAATTACAATATTGGACAAACTTTGCTGTGCTGCAAAATACAGAACGCTGTAAGTAGTGACTCATCACAGCAGGTGCCTTAGTCTGCAAAGACACTCGGTACTCTCAGCACTGCACTCTGCAGGGGTGAGAAAACCAGCTGGTTTGAGGTAACAATAACCATGACTTTTGACACTTGTCAAAAGTATAAGAAAAATGTTGACTTTATTTGAGAAAATTTTTCTACAAGAGACGTAGATTCTATGCTATTCATGTATTTAAAATAAAAAAACAACAACCTTTTTTGACATTATGAATTTTTTATTTTCCAGTGAATGGATTCATGTCCTTGTAAATATTTAACTGAGAAACTAAAATAAATACTGAGCTGTATTCAGGGGAAGGTAAAGACAGTAGATTGAAGCAAAAGATTACAGCCCTTCAAATTACCTGTGTGCTGAACTCAAACCACAATTTTATTTTACTAATGACTGAGATGTGTAAAAGCAAAATGAAATGCTTAAATTAAAGGAGAATAGGAGATGTTTTTTAAAATGTTTAGCAGCTATTATATCCTTTCCTGACATTTCCCCTTCTATTAGATTGTTTCAATGAAAAACACTGAAACTGTATTATGATTTCTATGAGTATTAATGACAATTGCTTTTGACATTTCAGCACACATGCAAAGTTTTGTGCATTTATATTAAGTTAAGAGGATTGGTAATGATAAAGCCAAGTTGCCAGTATCATAAATTTTTTAAATCTTTCATATGGCTTTTGGGCAACAGTTAATGAGGAATTAGCATTCTCACTATTATTCTTCCCTGCAAATGAACTTGGTGTACCTTTCTTCAGAAGTCTGTCAGTCACATGATTACATCCTTTGAATACTGACACTCAAGATGAGCTGATGATCAGACTTCCCAGGTTGGAAGGTCCCCTTTATTTTTACCTTTACGTGGCACTGGAAGCATACGCATCAGCTGATGGATATCTTCCCACTCCCAAGACAGCAAACTAATTTTGCTAGGATACAGATGGCAGCTGAAGATGCATTGCATACCCACCACTGCAGGGGCACAAATTCCGCCCTCCAGGAAAGCTTTGTTGCTTTATCACCATGTACCAGTTTGTACTTGATCGCACTTCTGTTTGCATCAGAAAGACAGCACGGCAGAGTGAAAAAGGCAAAAGATACTCTGGCACTTGACACAACAGAATAAATTTGTCGTGATGGGCTTTTGGAATACCTGTCAGCCCAGGTGCTGGAGCCTATGTAAACATGAATCACAAGTCTCTGTATACAACATAGACAACCTCCAAGCAGGGTTAACTCAGAGGCGAGAACTTCAAGGGAAAAAAATCCACACCACAGGGCTGAACTCATGCTGAAAGGCCGGAAAAAGCCCAATGTGTGTGTGCTGATTATTTCCCCAGCGTGACATTTGCATTCTATCTAGTACACGCTGCAGAATAAGAGCTATGGTTTCAGACACCGTGTCTCTGCAGAGGAACGTTGTGAAGCTGCCAGTACAGTGCTGGGAAAGGGGTAGGCAACCAGTGCTCTGTCAGGACTATCATCCTCTTCCCATTCTCCTTTTGGGTGTTTCATGAACCTGCTTTCTTATAATATACATGGCCTGCATTCTCTTTCTCTGCCTTTTTATCGTAAAACTGCAGAGTATTTATCCTTTATTTCCATTCGTGGTTTCTTGGGGTAACTATATTAACTGTAATTATTTATTTGCTGCTTTGATCATTGAATAACATTTGGCCATGAGGGAAAGGACGAGCATTATCTTTTGAAGAACACAAAGAGTATGTCTGGATTTGAGGAAGAACAGAACATGTTATGAGAGTCTCCTATTTTCTTTTCTTTTTGAGTTCCCAAAATAAAGAACAATGAACAGTCCCACTCTCTGTATAGCTAAATAACAATAGAGGTAAACTGGCACAGGCTGAGGTTAGTGCCCCACTAGATGAGCTATAAGTCAAAGGTACCGATTCATTTGTGCCCTTAAAATCCCATGATTCTTTGTGTGAACGGAGAAATTTAGAATTATGGTTCAAAGTTTATGTCTTCCGCAGTGCTTCAGGGAAATTCTGACATTTTTCACTAAGATGGCAAGTAACCAAGATGTCAGGTGGAAAGTACTTAAAGAAGACTAACATTTGACAAAAGCAAAATATCTGCATTTGTAGGTGTGTTTTTTTTTTTTCTTTTAACATTTTCCATTCTGTGAACAAATTTGCAGGATTTTTCTGCTTTCCAATATTAATTTTAGGAAAAAGACAAAGCTCTCAGCTGCTTTAGGTCATTTTCCAGCTAGAGCAACTTTAGTGATATCCTTAGGTTTTTAACTCTGCCATATAGAAACTTACATCAGGGATTCTGGTCTTCCACAAATGGTCCCTGAATACTAAGTGAGTAAACTGTTGACCACCTCTAAAATTTGCAAGTTTTGGAGGCAAAGTTTTTTGTGAGATAGCCAAGCTGCTGCTGACTACAAAAAGCCTGATGACTATATCTCTGAATAATTACTGATGCTTATTTCTATCCTATAAATTCAGATGTAAATCTTGAACTAAAATATAAAAAAAATATGACAAAGTGAAAATGAGAATTACATAAGATTTTACCAGGAGAAATTCAAATAATTGTTATATTTTAGAATGATGTTATTCATAATCAGCTCTAACCTGGTTTTGACTGTTTCTGAATTAATTTTCCCATTATATCCCTCTGACATATTATTCAAATAAATATCTCTCATGGCACAAAAACAAGTCCTCACACTGTGAAATTCTGCCACTTTCTTCCATGGGACAGAAATTCTGCCTTTGGGCTGTTATGTGTAAAGTAGTGCTGTTCTGTTTGATCTCTTTCTGAGCTGATGGTATCTGGCATTTAAGTGGTATGTATTACAATTTTAAAATAAAGAAAACCTGTCTGTTTAATTGTGGTGAGTACTGTGGGAGTATTAAAGGGAGCATATTATACAGTGCAATCTTGTATACTGGATCTTGGATTATTGCAAACTGGTGTCAATTCTCTTTATGTCAAACATAAAACCAAATGATTATATATATTTTCAGTGAAAGAAGACTGTCAACAATAGGAAAAAGAAATTTAAGGAATTCATGTAAGGTACATCTCTCTTTCCATAGAAACTAGAAATCTTCCTGCAGTAGACAGGGACCTTTATTTACTTCAGTTGAAGGCACACTGCATAGAAACAAAATTATAAGTAATTTGACTTAAGATAAATGAGAAAAATGATGACACATGAAGTTGAGGTTCTCATCGCTCATGCTTATAAAAGTTGCTATGATGTTTTTCACAAATAGTGTAACATCTACTCTTCTTCCAAATGTGTATTACAATAATGGAACCAAAATCTCTAAATATACATATATATATGAATGTATGCATGCAACCTTTGAGATTTCAATGATTTATGTTAGACAGTTCACTTTCTATGAATCCGATCTCTCAGTTTGCTTAATTCACAGGTATTGCATGCTGGCAACTTAATCTTGCAAGCTATGATATACTTTACCCCATGTTGCTATTCCACATAGCATATAAATGTGGAAAATCAGACTTACACCACTTGATTTTAGACTTCTGCCTGTACCTGAAGTTAGGCTCCTATTATGAGGTTCTGGGGAAAATGGGTTCTTTTGAGCTACAACTCTTCTGGCACATTTCTTTTGACTTATCTATCTACAAGAGGATTAAGTTCACGACATTACGAGTGTAGACATACAAAACACAGATATCCATATTGAGCTTAATAAATCATGCCAAGGTATGGTGGGGGCTGGAGTCTTCTTGCGGTTGGTTACAGAGGGTGGTGGAGGCTTCCTGTGGAGCCAGGGCAAGGCCTGGTGGCCAGAGCATCTTCCACTACCCCAGCCAGGAGCAGGATAGTCAGGGAACATTGGGACAGCCACAGCCCCAGGCATGGAGTATCTCCCTGGTGTCTGGGGATGGGACAGGGCTGGGCTGGGAAAGGGGCCTATAGGTGGAGTTTGCACTCCACATCTACAGAGGATGTGGTCTGTCGTGGGCATTGCTGCACAGCATCTGCAGCAGACCTTAGGAGGGGGACAAACAGGACAGCCCCAGTTTAAAAGCAGGTCCCAAGCAAAAGAAGTTTCACAATTCATGCAAATGCTTGAGCCCTATTAATATTTTATTTTTCTGGAATAAATGTCAGTTTTCTGGTTACTTAATGCAATCTTCTTTATCTTTTCAACATGAAGTTTCTCCCTGTTAAAATAAAGACTGTATGATATTTAACAGCTGAGACATCTCCTCTGAAAACTGTTTGCAAATGAAGTTAATTTCTGATGCATTTGAAAAAGGTAGAAATTTTTGTTTAAAAGAATTTGTTATTTAGTTAGCCTGTCACTGCAAAAACCTAATAGGCAAGACTGAAATTTATTTAACAAAATGAATAATGATTAATTGTGTGTTTGCAATGTATTTCTTCTCCTGCAGGCTCTGGAGACTGATAGTCCAGTATGAACTAGCAGTAAGACTCTTTTACATCACTGTGTTTATAAGTAATTACTGCAGTCTTCCTTCACTAGAAAAGCTATGAATGAAAGGGTTTTTTGGTTTTTAGAAAAGGAAAAAAATACAACTTCTTCAGTTTTAGAAGCAAGGAGGAATCAGATTTTCAGTCAACTGGATATTATGAACAGCAATGGGCTTAATACTTTGAAACGTATTACTGAGACATACTTATGTTGTTAATAGCAATTAAAACCCAAAATTTACAAATCGACACAAATTAACTGAAATTGAACAATTAAAAACAAATTTAATAGCAGAAAGTTTATTAAATATGTGAAATATAATCCTTCAATGCTATACAATTCACCTATGTACATAGAACCATTGAACAGGTGGAACTCTGGCTCCGTTTCCCTGCTTTCAACACTCAAACTGCTTTCTCACCTCCAGCAATATCAGATCTGCTCTTTATTCCTCATATCCATCACCGACTGAACTGTATTCTTACATTTTTGTGCACATCCCAATTCTTGTTTGCAAAATCACCTACTATTCACGAGGATGCTATTCTGATGTCCACAAGGAAAAGAACAAAACAAATTAGACATACATATTTTAAACACATTTCTGGTCTCTGCAGCAACTCCAGTTTTTAATATGTTTTAAAATTACTAAATTACTAAAACTTTTATAATATTAATAAAGCACAATAGGAAGAGTACTGGAACAGTAAGTTAATGTTAGCTACAACCTGGATTTACCCTTCCTCTCCTGAATCAAGTTCTTTGTTTCACCTCTCTGCCCTCATTCCCCTGAGTATGCTGTCTGCAGCATTCCTTCAGGTAATGACAAAAAGAGCAAAAAATCTTTGTTTTAAAATTGATTTCTTGCAAATCTGTAAACCATTCCCGGGTAAGTCATTTGTTGAATAAAGTTTGAACTCCTAATTTGTCTTTCATACAAACAGAAATTTGTGCAACCTTTTGGGATTTCCTGTTCTTATCCCACAGTGGGCCTATACTTACTATTGATCACTTTTACAGAAACAGTTATTTTACTTTCTTCAGACCATGTACATAGGAGCCCAAGGGCTAGATCAAGCACAGCAAACAAGTGGTTAGGTTTCCTCTACAGTGAATGAGTTGCATCAGAATGACATTCAGGTCCCCTCACCAAATAAACACACATAAAAATCTGTCTAAAATTAGATGGTTTGGAAATACCGAGCATGAAGCATGTCTAGGCAACCCTAAAACCTCAGTTCCTGGCTGAAGTCAAATGCATTTTTACATCCAAGATCCAAAATTCTGTCCCTGACGTGTTTTCTTGAACAAATGGCTGGGACCTGCCTTTCCTTTGCAAATAGACTCTTATCCTATAATGACTTACAGGTGGGGAAAAAAAGGCTTTAAAGGGACTCAGAGCTACATCCAGCACATTCCAGGAGACTGCACTGATCAGGAGATCAGGCTTGATGCAGTCACAGTTGGGCCATAATGCACTGACATCCAGTGAAGCTGAGTTAGCTCTGTAAATTGGCCTTGAGTGTGTGATTTATGTGATTTTAATTCTGTTCTGAGTAGTATATGAAATTAATTGCTTGTGTGGCACCAATTTTTAAGGTATATTTTTATAATTTTCCCATAAGTATGCTATGCATGATAGGGCTTGCTGCATTATCCTCCCTTTCAGGAAAAAAAGAAAAAAAAAAAAACATGGTGATAATAGGTGGACTCTTCATGGGATTAGACAGCCCTGCATGGAGTGCAGAGTATATCTCCATTAGGTGAGTTTTGAACAATATAACACCTGTACTGAGCTAATTTGCATGTTTGACCCACTTCTATGAACAGCATGCTTAATAGCCAACCTGCTGCAAGGAGAATTATACAGATGATAAATTAACAATACCCTGTCAGCATTATCTAATAATATTGTGTTAAATCCCTGCCCTAAATTCACAATGCGTGGAGATAAATACCTCTGCCACCATCTTTTTTATATTTAATAAGTACTCTGCTGCTGTAGATACAGACAAGTGAGTGGCATTTAAACTCCCTTTTCTCCTTTTCTCCTTTTCTCCTTTTCTCCTTTCTCCTTTTTTTCTCCTTCTCCTCTCCATCTCCTCTCCTTCCTTCTCCTCTCCTCCTCCCAAACAGCTGGTGAGGATGAGACATTTTAATTTAAGAACCTTGTCTGAACTACTTAAATGTCAGTAAGAAGGAAAGCTATATTTACCAATTCTATGTATGTTTGTTTGTTTTATGGTAAATTACTTAGAAAAGAAGAATGACTGTGAAGTGTTAAGGCTGGTCTGTGTGTCCTTTTCTGTGTGTGCATTTGCCTGTGCTCTTTGGCAAAATAATTGTCAGTTAGCTGGAGGGAGATAAAAACCAGAAAAATTATCAGAATTACAACTTTAAGAAGTGTATTTTAAAAGCATCTCCTCTGCCCGACTTAACTGATAAAAATAATCAGAAGTGGTTTTAAATTGTTAAGGCTGAAACTTGAACTATAGAGTCATCCACAAGCACTGAAATTCAGCTCTCAGAAGTTTCACCGAAGTGCAGAGAACGCTTTATGCGCGTTCAGCTTTCTGGCTTGAAAAAACATAATAATAAATAAATATGTATGTATATAATGAAGGCAAATTAAGCCTGTAAATTGCATTGTAAAGTCTGCAGGTTCCAATACAATTTCTGTTTTATTTTCCATGACTGAGTTACTGTAGATTTCATCCAGATGAAAATTTATAGTAACCTGGTGTAGGTGTCAGTGAGTGTCTGTGTATATGTGTGTGTGTGTGTGTGTGTATATATATTTATTTACATACAGGTTTTTACAAAATTCTTTCTTTTTAAAAAGGGCTCAGATTTGGGAGTCCTTTCTGGCTGCTAACATCTTATTTCAAAATAGGCATTTCACAGCACCTTTGCATTTACTGAAAATTAGAAAGACATATCATATAACTGCCACTTTAATTGTTCCATTTGACCTTGCAATCTTGGAATTTTATGGCTGTCCCAAAAATGTTGCACTGACAAGTGTCAGGTAACTGAGGATAACCCCTCTGAGTTGCCTTTTATTATCCACCTGTGGGTTGTAGTCCGTAGTTGAGAAATATAAAACTTCAATGGTTGCTATAGGGTACTGAAGGCAGAAGCTGGATCTCTAGGCAATGATTCAGAGAAGCATACTACTAGATGTCATAGGTATTCAGCATGAATTAACATTTTGGGGCCTTAACACAGAAATATTCCTATCACTCTCTGTAATTTTTCCTTTTCCTTTAGTGTTTGAAACCTGATCTAAATAGCACATCTATTTTCATTTTAAATTTTGCTCAATACGTTCTTTCGGTTTTACTTTAAAGTTTGTTATGTGACCCAGAAGGTGTGTTTTTATTCATGTTGAATTGCTCACCTTATTGGCCGTCTGAGATGTTCAGCATATTTCTTTACTGTTTTAAGTATTCAGTTACTGTAACATATTCAGTCAGCAGATCAGGTCAGTTGAACATATTGGAAGATGGATTTAATCTATCCAGGAAAAGGAAACTGCAAAAAAATTGCCCTGATCCAGCCACTAAGGTGCAGTGTCCCCTAAAATCAAAAAGTCATAGAAAATATTTCTGAACTGAAATCCTACTCCTGATCCAAGTTTACCATATGGGGAAGATTTTTAGTGGGCCTCCAGAAATATTTTAACCAAAGTATGGAGGGTTTTACAGACTGATGTATATATACACAGAAATATACAGTTTCCAAACCCAGGGTAAGGGTGTAGAAAATAGATGCAGTTGAAAATTTGGAGGTGACTATATAAAGCCCTAAAGATGCACTGGAATTTCTTGTGTGTTTTGCTAAAATTTTGTTCTGTAGTTTTGGGAAAATTATTGTTTTCTGATTTTAATATACCTTTGAAAATATGCAAAATACTTGAAACCTGGCCCATGCCTATAAAAGAAAATTTATCCTTGCCCAGGAACTTGACATCAAGTGATTTCTTCTTCCCTTCCACATGAGGTACCACAGAAAGGAAGATTACAGATGGAGCCATGGAGCCATGGAGACTAGGGACAACAATCAACAGAACCACATGCTGACAGGGGTACAATTCTGCTTGTGGGCTGCTCTCTGAGTTGAATCTCAAAATAAGGAGAGAGACAGTGAAACTGTATTAAATAGGATGTTGATGGTGACATTGTGGGTTTTAGCACACTTATGAAAGGGCAGATGGCAACTGTACTCTGCATAAATTAAGGAACAGGGACTTTGGGATGTAGAAAATGAGGTTTTTTTAAAAAGTCAAGGCAAGGAAATACAAGTAGGTGCAGAAGTATATCAGCAAGTTGCAGAAAGAGCTACTGTTGCACAGTGGATCCTGACACAGGTGCACAAAAATTTACAAGCGGAGCTCATAATGTGTAGTGTATATCAACACTAACAGTGAAGAAATGAAATCAAAAGGAGGGAGACAGAAAGTGAAAGAGGAAACTCCTCAGTGGCCATCGGGAACAGAAGTGATGGGGGTCCCCAGGTAATCAGCCACCCCAGGGCCCCCCTCCAGTTCAGCAGAGATACCCCATAATGCTCTCCTGCACAAAGGACACAGGATTCATCAGGAGCTGCTCAAACTTCTGTAGGTGGTTCCTGCTTACAATGATCTTATCTTTGACTGGCAAATGGTTGCCAGGGCTGGTGCTGGAGAATGAGAGTGAGAGTGTGTTATTGGATCTCTAACATCTCCCAAAACCCCAAACAAGAGAAAAAGGGGCAGAGATTGAGTATTTCTCCTCCTCGACACTCCTGCTTTCTTTGAGAACCCACCACTGCCACATTACAGGTTCTGCCAGGGTAAGGCCATGAGAACAGCCTGAGAGCAAGACCGGGAGATTGTGAAAGGAAAAATCCAGCCCCAAAACCCTGGGAGACTCTGGGCAAGTGTCTGGAGTCATAGACATCCCCCCACCATTGCTGGGGGAAGGCAGGCTGAACACCTGTAAACTGTAGGCTCTCAGCAGAGCATCACCATTGTCTGATGATACTGTAGTATGAAAATTCTTTTCTGAGCTGTGAGTCATAAAACAATTTTGTTGTCGCAGCCTTTCATCAGCCTCAGCTCTCTAAAATTAGATACTTGGGATCCAAATCAGCAGAACATTTTCTACATGTGTATGGCAAAGCTTTAAATGCAAAATTTATTTATTCTTTTTCTTGTCTTTAGTACCATCACAATTTGCTCAGCTCATAAAAGTCTTAGAACATCTTGAAAGACAATTAAAACATTCAGAACAAAAATTTGTTATTTTGAGAGCATTCAGTATCCAGACACTTTCAAACTTCTTTTAACAGAGTTTCCATGGTTGTTAATATCTTAATTTAAACTGTTTTGACTTTTAGTATCCTGTTCATCTTTAATATCATCATTCAAAGTATGTTACATTTTAATCTATGTGTTTTTCCAGTGTTTTGCAGTAATTAAAGACCAGTATAATATTTATACTGGAAAGTCCAAGATGTCCTTTTAATGTCTTTGTAAACAAAAATAAACAGCTCTATTTTTTATCTAGCTCTGGAGTAATCGTCAGTAAAAATAAAATAAATAAAAAAATCCCCAAACCAGGAAAAAACCCACAAGCTGACATACTCTCTCAATTTCATTTATTTTCATTTTATTCACATAAATGCTTTATTCTCAGCCACTAGCACATCCACTTGAAATATAGCTTCCCTACTCTCTGTTCATCCAAATTACCACTTCTGCATGCTAGCTGTTCGGAATCTTTAGAGATTCTTGGTTTTGGCAGTCTTTGTACAAAAAACAAATTAAGAACATACAAACAAGATAGATGCATATGCTAAGAAGTGTAGATTAAAACAAGACAATTGCATTTACACCAGTGTATAGCAATATTTCAGATTGTCATTTTTGCTGATATTTATATCCCAAATGATCTCGGCACATGACTCATAGTCATACTGTGTCTTGATGCCAGCTATCTTTTTATGCAGGTTTGAAGGTGACTTTTTACCTTTCCCAAGTGCACAGCTACCTATAAAAACGTCTATGAATTTTTTTTACATTAATGATAAATTTGACTGCATTTTCAGAAAAGAGACCTCATTTTTATTGCTGTTGGGTGAGCTAATTTTAAACACGGTCCTACTGCCTTCTGATAAAACTTTGTCTACTTCTCCTTTCTGAGATTGTTTTTGGATTTTCAGGCACCAATAGAATATGTATTTTTTTCACATTAATTTCACAATTGAAGGACGATATGAGAAAAAGAAAAGGTATTTAAAATGTTTTTGCATTTAATATCTATAGAAGGCAGTCAACTAATCTGTAAATATATATATAAAAATCTATAGCTTTCTCTTCTGAATGCAGCAATTGGGGGGGGACGACCCACATGTGAATGAAAAACTAGTTTTTCTAAGGCTTATGAGTGATTAAAAAGCATGCACAAAGCATGCACGAAGCAGGAAAAAGACATGCCTGTAATCTTACCTAAACCTAGATTCAGCTAGGATTTAGTCATAAAGACTGACAAACTCTTTGAGTTGTTGTCACAGCCAATGGATATCAAAAATCTGTTTAAAGTAGTAGCACTGAGATTTTTCCAACTGTGCCTTCAGAGCTTTTCCTTGCTTTCTGTCTTCAAATTCACACTGTGTTTTCAAAGGGCTGGTTGAACAATGCCCTGTTTCTGCATTGTAAGGCAGAACAGCAATGTTCTGTGGTACAATACAAATTTACTGTAAGGCATTATAAGATAACGGGGAACTTCTAATGAGCTCCATTTATCACTTTGAAGTGACAAATTCACCTACACCACAGGGAGAGAAAATATTACGCTCTTGCTATAATATTAAAAGAAAAAAAAGAAGAAAACTCAATTGGTCTTGAACTCTTGTCTCTGGCAGCAGGAAGAATCAATTACCTGCTCTATAGAGTCTACAGTTTAAATGCAGAACCACAAAGAAATATTCAGCTTAACTCCAAAGGAGTTGGTATTTCTATACAGCACAACATAGAGGCAGTGGCTAGCACTCCGGATAAATCACATAGGAAACAGCTTTGGGGTTTTTTTCTTGCCAAAAACTGAATGGTATGTTAGAGATATAGCCTTAAGCTTCTTCATGTTTGTTGAGTTTGCTACAAGACTAATAAATCAATAGCTGCTTCACATTACGCCCAAAAGGCAAGGGTCCATACCAGGGCTGACACTGTTCATTATCATCAACATGGATTACAGAAAGCACACCTTCAGCAAATGTGCAGATGATGCTAAATTAAGGATGACACAAGAAAAGGTAGAGCTTACTCCGAAAGAACCTTTATAAATTTGAGGATTAAATCAGCAGAAAATTCTTGACATTCTACAAGGAGGATGAAATCCTATGCCCAAGAGTGCAATAACCCCTTGTGTGGGCACGGGCTGTGGGGAGTATGGTGGGCACATAGTAAGAGATGAACAAACACTGCACCCTCACCACAATTATTGCAGGCCACATAGTTAGTCTCATTGGATAAAACTGAGAGAAGTTATTATCCCTATTTTCTTGATATTGGTGAACCTGCACCTGGAGTACTGTGTCTTGATTTAGGATGCAACATCAAGAGTGCCATAGACAAAATAGAGAAGATCCATCCAAAGTCTCCCAAGAGGATGAGGGCCCTTGACCTACACAGAGAGGATGGGAGAACTGAACTTGTTTATTTTGACCAAGAGAGGGCAAAGAGTTGATCTGCTAACAAAGCCACAGCTCTTTGAATGGGAGTTATAAAGAGGAGATGGGATAATGGGAGAAGAGCACCAAATCCTCTTGCCAGGCAAGTAGTGACGGATATGAGCTGCTGCTTGGAAGGTTTTATTGGGTTTAGGGAAACTCTTTTCCTAGCAGAATAGTTCACCATTTGAACAGGTAACCCAGACAGGTCATATATCTCCGTCCTTGCAGGTCCTCAAGACTCATCTAACAAAGCCCTGGCAGACCTATTCTTCTGTCAGCAAAAGTTTTGCTGTGAACAGAAAGCTTCCCTGGATGGCCACCAGACACCTTGTCCAACTAACTTGTCTGATTCTATGGTCCTGTATTAACAAGATTATGGACCTACCTAGTTTAAATTCCAAGCATCTCTGGTGCCATCACCCATTACTTTGATTCCCCTGTTTTATTCATGCTTCCCAATTATCTTTACAATATGAACTGCCACTGCAGGTTTTGTCTTGGATCTGAATTTTTTGTTTCAAATTTTTCACCTTAAAGAGTTGTCTTTTTCAAAAGAGAAAAGTTATTCCTTTTCCCAAGTAAATTAAGAAATGCTGACAAATTTTTTTTTAAACTATCCATATTTTAGAGCACAGATATGAAAATGATACCAGGATGCATATTTTAAAAGGATTTAAAAAAAAAATAAGAAGCCTAAATTGTGCCAGATTGTTAACTTTTGCCCAGCACAGAAGCCAGTCACAAAAGAGACCTGGTAAGCTAAAAATTCTGGTGGCGTTTTCTGCAACAGAAAAGTACCATCTCAAACCTGTAGAAACCTAACAAGCAGTTGCATCTCTGGGATTGCTGTGGACAAGACGGGTCAGGATAAAGAGCCATTTTAGCTTTGCATACAGGCTATGCCTGTATTAACAAATAAGGCCCAGCCTTGGGGTTGATCCTTCTCTCACAATCACAGATGCGTTTTTTGACTCATATCATTTAACATTCCAGAGGTCTGAGCACCATTTTCAGCACCCAGTGTGAGATAGATTGCTCCTCACCTGACTCCTGAGATGGAGATCCTAGCATGAAATCCACAAAGAAATGAATCATTCTGATTGAGAGCTGAATCGAAATGGTGTGCAGTAAGTATGGGATGGGCCCACATACTGAACAAGACAAGAAAATGTTGAAGAGCATAACTCTGCTGTTCACAAATGAGCTGTGCTGGTTCCTGTGGAAAAGAAGATGATATACAAGCATATAGCTAAGGAGGTGAAGCATAAACACAAGACACCGAAGTGTCACAGTCAGTCTTCAAATTGGCATCCCTATTTGAATTTGCAGTCTAAATTAACATTTTTAGTGTATCAAACATTCCTTTTTCTTATTCTCACCTGGTTTGCTTTCGCCTCCGTGCTGCAGAACTTTGGGATGAGAGGATATAAAATTCACAAAAGAAAAGCCCCAGAAGCAGGACATTATCTTCCAAGGACTCTATCCAGAACTATAAAGTTTTCATAAAGACCACAACAAGGAGAAGAGTCAGAGCATGTTCATATTGCAGTCCTGCTCTGCACTGTGTTGGTTCCACTTAGTCTTTCTGTTTCTTGTGTGAGCTGTGCCTTCCCTTCCTCCCCCATTTCTATATGAATCAGGGCATCATGCATTGCTAATGCTGAAATCCATCTCAAGTTCACTGCTACCTTCTGTCCCTTCCTCCTTACCAGTCTCTCTAACTTTGAGAATATCAACACTGCAGTACATAGTTTCCTGTTAAATTGGAAAAAAAAAGCCTAAATTTAATGTTTAAAAACTTTTGCAGCCACTGGAAATTCTGCTCTTGGTCTCAGTGAGACTGAGATGTCTTCCTAAATAAGTAAGACAGGCTGGTCTGTTGAGTCTAATAATATCTTTCCTAATTAATCCATTATAGTTTTTCAAAATACAGTTTAAATGGTCGCAGAATTTCCAGTTCGCTACATCACATGGGCACTGCAAACAGACGGTCTTATATTGGTTCATAAACACTTGTTTATGAAGCCAACATAGTTTATCATTGATATCTACAAAGCATTTCCTTGGCAGAAATTAAGTCTAGATTGCCCTGAAACACATAAAACAGGTTTCTGTCATCAACCATCCCTGGCCCTCTCTGCACACATTTAATCAGCAGGGGGACACACATTTAGGCTGGCCTGGTTTATAGCCATATAAGGTTGAAGTAGGCCCCAGTATTGGAAACCAAACTTTCCAAAGTCAGCTTGACTGAGAAATCATTAGTTTGTGACTCCTGGCAGACTAATTGGTGTGTATGGAGCTCCATAATAATGTGACTCTATTGATCCTCTCTATGCTGTGTGAATTCCTAATCTAACCGCTTGGGAATCTCTGGACTGTGCTCTGTTTAGCTGGGTAGATGCTCTTGCTGTTTGCTGCAGAGCTTTTACAGTGATGGTTGTTCCACATCGTTGCAGGGAACAGTATTGGGGAGCAAGAATAAAGAGGGGTTCTAGGGAAGATACATCTGTGATCAGCCAGCTCTATCAACACTTCAAGGCAGCAGTACATACGAGTACTTCAACTGCTTGTCTCAGTTGTGGGAGTTGTTTTCATTGGATAGTAAATCTTCAGTATCAGTGTGAAGTTTTGTAATATGTATAAGAAACCTCTTCAAATGATTACCTTATTAATACTTTATTACATGCAATTGCCATTGATTTGGACAACATCCTGAGGTGGCTGCATGGAAGATATCTTTAAATATTTACGTAAATGATATATCTGCTTAATGAACAGCAGTCAGGAAAAGTAATTACCACCATCTTTTTTACTGTTCGACTTAGCATGGCACAGACAACTGTTCCTTCATCAAAGGAGACATAGTGAGCTTAAGAAGCTTAAGATACAGGTACTTAAGACAGAAATGAAGCTGATAGTTAGGAGTGCTGTTGGGTCTCTAAGGAACTATGAAAGCTTTAGAGACACACTAAAAAAAATAGAAAGAATGAGGAGCCTTTCAACTACCCCCAGCAATTTCTAACACATGCCACGTAAAGACTGCACTGAACAAGAAGCGACAGACAGTGATTTAGAGGCCAGATGTTTTTATGAATGAGCTTGATCATGTCACAGCAGTTGAAAATGCTGAAGATAAAAAGGAGGAGAAGAAGGGAGGAGTACCTGGGAGAAACAGAGGGGAGGGAGGATGTTATAATAAAGATTTATATTATCACAAGTTGTATATTATTCTGGAATAAAAAGCAGAAGCAGAGTCTGACCCTAAATGAAAGGTACATCAAGTGTGAAAGGAAGAACAGTGATTAATGAAAGAAAAATTGTTATCATTGTTGGAAATAAATTGAGGAAGGCATGGAACACTTCTGCTTAATTTTCAAAACAAAACTTACTTACCACTGTAATAATTTATCCAGTTCTGCAGAATCACAGAGTCATATAATCATCCAAGCAGGAAAGGAATTCACAATGCTTCTGCTGCAACGTCCTACTCAAAACAGGGTCCATACCAAGTTCAGACCAGGTTTCTGAAGGCTTTCCCTGGACAGGTCTGTAAAGCCTTCAAGGACAGGAATTATGAAATCACTTTGGACAACCTATTCTGATTTTTCATGCTGACTTTGTTTCTCTCCCACCAGGCACCTTGGTAGAGAGCCTGGTTCCAGCTTCTCAGTAACTTCCATGCAAGTGTTGCAAGACTGCTGTCAGGTTCCCCAAGTAAAGAAGAAAAATCCCTTCCCTATTAGCACAGCCCAGGATGCTGTTGGCCATCACTGGTGCCAGGGGTCGCTGCTGGTTCAGGCTCAGCTCCCTGCCCACAAACTTCATGAGGGTTTATTTTGCATCCTCCTCCTGTTAATAAAGATATTATACAGAGCAGGTCCCAGGATAGCATCCTGAGGTGCTTCGCCTGCTTCAGGCATTCAGGTAGAGCACATAACACTGACAACTACTATATAGACTCTGCAGCTCAGCCAGTTTCTCACCCAGCCAATAGTCTTCCAGTCTAGACAGTGATACATGTTTTAGGGCTTGAGTTGCAGACATAAGAATTGAGGTTTAATGTGCCTGTCAGAGAGCATCTGACGAGCAAAGAGCAGTGCTCCTCTGACTGAGAATGGTTTGTAGTAAGCGTAAAGACATAACTGGGACTTGTAGGTTTTGAGGTAGATGTGAGTAAACTAAGCCTCTTCACTCATCCTAATGATGGGAGTTTTGATTGCCTGCAGAAGGCCATAAATTGGTCCAAACACTAGCACCTTAATCTTTTTAAGTAACTACCAGAAACTGTTAATCACTGCAGTCCCTATATGGGGCTTCTTAGTCATAAAAATTGTAAATGGACAAATATGTCTGTTCTTTTATAACTAGTTGCAGTATTTTTCGTGTCAACATTGAAATGCAAGTCAATGCAAATGTTATTGCAAGTTCTGTTACCTTTAAAAACTAAGTGAATATACCATGGAGGGCATTTTATGTCATGGGAACCACTCTAACTGAACAGGCTGTTAGGGGGAATCTTTCAGCATGCAATCGAGATGCTCTGTTGCTGAGCTCTGCCTAAAAATATGCCTGCATCTGTCAAATGCAGCTGAGGGAGAGACCCTGAAGCTAGCACAGACATTTTCCTCCTTCAAACCTTTCTCGTTACAGCTGAAACCTCACTACATCACTCTAAATGAATGAAGTGGGGGAAAAAGTCTCAAGTCTTGCATACTCAATCCTATATGATTGAACTTCTGGAGAGGGTACAACCAGGGGCCACAAAAACGATTAAGGGCCTGGAGCATCCCTCCTATGAGGAAAGGCTGAGGGACTTGGGTCTTTTTAGTCTTGAGAAGACTTAGGGGGGATCTGATCAATGCTTACAAATACTTAAAGGGAAAGTGTCAGCAGGACAGGACTGGTCTTTTCTCAGTGGTGCCCAAGGACAGGACAAGAGGATATGGGCACAAACTTGAGTGTAAGAAGTTCCACCTAAACATGAGGAGAAACTTCTTTACTATGAGAGTGGTAGAGCACTGGAACAGGCTGTCCCGAGAGGTGGTGGAGTCTCCTTCTCTGGAGACATTCAAAATCCACCTGGACAAGTTCCTGTGCAGCCTGCTCTAGGTAGACCTGCTCTGGCAGAGGGGTTGGACTAGATAGAACCTCCAGAGGTCGCTTCCAACCCCATATGAGTCTATGATTCTATGATATCCCTACTCCGTAATTGGCTTCACTTGACATGAGAACAACCTTTATGGTGTCTGAATCAAAACCCATATCCTTATGGGCTGAATCAAAGCCCATACACCTTATATTGGTAGAGTTTATGGGAGCAGAAACATCCTAAAGACAGAAGTAGTTTAAATCTCTCTCAGATTTACCTCTGCTGATATTACTATAGGTGCATGAGCCATTGTAGGGTGACTAGGAGTTTCGTACCTGTAATATTTTGCATTCCTCTTTTTTTATCATTTAGATGTGTTACTCTAAGTGGAAAAACATGAAATATAGCAATGTTTTTCCATTGTTGTTTCTCTCAACTTCAGTCTTTGAAAATACGAAGTGAGGAAAACTTGCTTGCTTTTCTCTTTTCTCTTGTATATAAAGTAAATACTCACCAAAACTGAGTCACTCAGTATAACTAAAAGTCACTAAGACAGTCCAAGGATGTAAAATGGTTCAAAAAGTACAGCATCTCAGACCCTTGTCAGTCATAGAAATCTATAGTATAAATTTGAGTTAGAGTATTTAGTATTTTCCCAAATAATTTTAAGGATCGTGGCTTTGATATGTGGTGTTTTATATAAACTGTTAACATGTATTTGAAAGAAAATTACTCCAATATGGCTCTTTAAGGACTTTGGCATGCAGGGAGTGTAATGGTGTGTTTTGGAGAAAAACTTGTGAAAATGTAAACTCTCTCTGTAGAAAAAATATGTTTTAAAAATTAAACTTTAAATTGTGTTAGCGAATTAAGGGACATAAATATGAATTGCTTCAGATCTTTTTTATTCCAAACATATAAGCTTCTGAACACTCTGTATTTGCACTTAATTTCTTCTGCAGTCCTGACTGATTCATTCAGTCTTTCTCAGGTCTTTAAAGTTGCAGAAATAATTGTTGAGGACTTGTAGCTACTCCTTCTAATCCATTAAAAATAAAAAATTATGTATGAGTTGGTGAATCTTTGTCCTTAAGAAGATGGGATTTTCATATTTAGTGTTGAATTTTGCTTGAATCCAACCTCATTAGTTCCACTTTCAGAAAGGCTTGTATTGTGTTTTGTATTATAAGTTATGAATCTAGGACCCCTATTAAACCAAATACTACTGCTTTAAATACAACTCAGATAAAAATACACATCATATAAATATACATTAAGAAGAAAAAATTCACAGCAAGATATAAATAACAGTGAAATTAATGAATGGAAATTAAAATTAGGAAAATTCAACAGAATTTAACTTTTACATAAAAATTCTAATGTAGCGCTATTCTGGACGGATATATTTAGGCTAACTGCATATCATCCAGTTTAATTACCACACTCATACTTCTCTTATGGCTAAAAATATAGAGAAAAGATTCATGATATACTATGAAGTAGATAAGGTATCTCATCAAAGGTAGGAGCTATTTGAATTAACTAGCCTTTATCTGTGCTATTAATTTTTGTCTTAATTAATGATTTGCTAAAAATATTACATAGTTCTTTTATGGAAAAGACACTAATTTGTATTCAAGTGTCCTCCTGTAGTAGAAGTTATTCTTTGCTTTTTCCAGCAGTTCTAGGAAAGCATGCAAATTAAAACATTATGACTTTATCTGAACATATGGGAGAAATGACATAGCTGCATTTTTCAGGACTATATTTGGTCTGCTGGAATTTACATTATACATGATTTATTAGTTGCATTAAATAGGTGACCATTAAAAGGTCAGACCCCAAATGCAGTATTTTGGCACTGAGGACAGCTAAGCTAGATTGACCTACCTTAGCTGTGGATCTGGCGCATGGTTCAGAAGACAGAATACTCCAGGCACGTCCATTTATTCAAGGTTATGCGTGGAACTCGAATTCATTTTTAAAAGACAATATCATTTAGAAGAATAGCTGTGTAGAAGAGTGGAGGGAAGTAAGAAATTTAAACAATGAGGCAGATGTGTACAAGCATTTGCAACTTAATAATGGATACATATACTCAATGGGATTTTAAAAGCATCAAGAACCAAAAATTCAGTGTTCAAAACTATCATCTAAGTGCCTACACATATCTTGATCTGTTTCCTTATTTAAATTTTGTCATTGAGATAAACCATATATAATTGAACTAACATATAGAAGCTTTAGAAGGGTATTGAAGTCCTCAAGCTACTTTAAACATTTATTAGGGAAAAAACTTGAAGTAAAGCTAAAGCACATGACACCAAGTAGCATGAGTGCTGATCTGCTTGAGGGTAGGAAGAATCTACAGAGGGATCAGGTTAGGTTGGATTGATGGACTGATGCCAAAGGTATGAGGTTCAACAAGGCCAAATTCCAGGTCCTCCATGGGGTCACAGCAACCCCATGCAGTGCTATAGACTTGGGAACAGTGGTTGCAGAGATGCCCAGCAGAAAATGACCTGGGGGTGTTGGTTGACAGACAGCTGTTTTAGCCATCAGTATGCCCAAGTGGCCAAGAAGGCCAACAATATCCTGGCTTATATCAGGAATAGTGTGGTGAGTAGGACTAGGGATGTGATCATACCCTGTGCTCAGAACTGGTGAGAGCCCAACCTTGAATACTGTGTTCAGTTTTGGGCCTCTCGCTATAAGAGAGACATTGAGGTGCTGGAGCATGTCCAGAGAAGGCAAAGAAAGTGGTGGAGAGTCTAGAGGACAAATCTTATGAGAAGTGTCTGAAGAAAGTGCTGTTGTTCAGTCTGGAGAAAAGGAGGCTGAGGGGAGACCTTATCACTGTCTACAGCTACCTGAAAGGAGGTTATAAAGAGGTGGGGATCGATCTCTTCTCCCAAGTAACAAGCAACAGGACAAGACGAAACAGCCACTAATGAAAAGTTGCACCAGTTTAGATTGGATATTAGGAACAATTTCTTCACTGAAAGAGTTGTCTAGCACCGGAACAGGCTCAGCCTTTTAAAAGAGGTATAGATGTGGTGCTTAGGCACATGGTTTAGTGGTAGACTTGGCAGTGCTAGGTTAACGATTGGACTTGATGATCTTAAAGGTCTTTTCCAACCAAAATAATTCTATGATTCTAAAGCAGATATATTTCCTGATAAAATAACAGTACCACAGTGACACAGTGGTATGTCACTGTGTCATAATCAGTGATCACATAATCAGTGACACAACTGGAAAAACAGGATTTCCTTTGAAACTGATGGAAGTTTTCTTTCTTTTTCAGTGGTCACTCAAAAGAACGCTTTTTTGCTGTTTTGATTTTTTTTAATATGTTATTATTCTTGACATGTGTTAGTTATTGTACATAGATCTATGACAATTAACAGAAATCTGATTGTAAATTCAGAAAAGACAAATCAATTATTTCTTAGAAATAGCTTATGACTAGCTCAGGTTTACCATGACATTTTTTTAATTTGCAGAAACACTTCATCAATGATAAATGGTTTTGTCAAATAACGTCAAGGAGATATCAGAACTGACAACTTCTGCTACCAGATTTGAATCTTAATGAACTTTCTGATGATGCAGCCCACTGCTATTCCAGTGCCTTGCTGGAAGTGGCGTATTTTATGTTTGCTGATCAGCTCTGTCCTGTAGAGCACTGCAGGTAAGCAGGGGGTTGTGGGAGACAGCAGCTAGGCTCAGAAAACAAAATCTGAGGGCAGCCAACAGAGCTGACCACTCAGTTTTTAAATTAGAGGCTTGATAAAAGTGCCTGGCAGATGCCTCCAGACTTTGTCCCTCTTCTTGGCACCCAGCCTACTTGTCCCCTTGGCAGGGTGCTCCAGGGGCAGCTGGCTGTCCAGACACCAAAAATAAGACCAAATCCTGCCCTCTTTAATGAAAGTGCTCACAGGCTGAAAACAGCTCACTATTCTAATCTCTTCTTCCAATCCTGCATCTTCTGTGGATCAGACTCCGTTGTGTTCCTGAACCATAGGACTGATCTTGACAGTAATCTCACTGCTCATCAGTCACAATACCAAACTCCTGCTTAGACCATCTGTTTTTAAGCCATCATATCACTGCCTTTAAACTCTTCTCTCCATTCATGAAAGACCAGAGCCAGAGGAGCCATATGCATGAGGGTCTTTCTCAAAGCAGTGCACAGAAGTACAGCAAGACTTTGCTTCTTGTTCCCTGTGTCCATGAAGGCAAAATGGGTCAGAGACACACACACTCTCCTATAGCTGCCCTTGTTCTTCTTCTTCAGCATCACCCAGAAGACTAAGGGCAGCATTTTTCCTTGAGCAAATAATTTAAAAGCTGCCATTGATAATTCATAGAAAAAATAGGGAAAAAATACCTGGACAATAATAAACTGATGATAAATTACTCAGATGGTATTTTAACAGAGTATTCATTCTAACGTGAAGCTGTTTATGCAATCAGTGTTTTCTCTGCATCTTCTCCCTCATCTCCCCTATTGGCACACTGCTTCCTTGGCTTAAGAAACAGTTTGTGCTGCACATCAAGACTACTGATGTCTCCATGGCTAGAAGGGATAGACTAGAGTATACAACAATGTGGAAGAGCTTGTAAAATGAGCTGCAGGCTAGTCTAGGAGGCCCAAGAGATAGCTGCTGCTTCCAACAAAGTGATTAGCAGATATTGCACTATAAGTACTACAGTGCAGCAAAAGCTTTTTTTTTTAGAAGCCTGAGGAGAAGGAGAAGAAGGTATGAGTGAGTGGGCTTCCTTTCTAAAAACAAAAGAATCAGTAAAAAGTGTACAAGCAAATTACTTAGAGAAGTTCTTGGACTTGTAACTTCAAGAATCTTGCTACACTGGAGATAATTTGCATTTGAAACTTTGCATGAAATTAAAAGTCAGAATGGGTTTTGTGGTGCAGTTGAAGATGTGCCCTCAGTGCACTTCTTGCTGGCCAGACTAGTGAGCTCCTTTCCCCATGCACTCTGCAGAGACCTTAAGCGCTGGTCTTTCATCAGGCAGACACCTGCTAAACACAGGTCCATAAAGAGGAGCTGCAGGCTCCATTTGACAGGAGGCCACCCAAAGCTTCAGTGTGGAATGGGGAAATGAAGCTTCCTTCACTGCTATAATACCAGTTAGCTTGTAAGAAAGAAAACCTATTTTTTTACATGGTGACACAGGGAAATGATGCCTGGGTTCAGGTATATGTATCTGGATGAGAGCAGAACTTTCTGAATTTTTCTCAGTTGTAGTATTGCAATGAAGTTAGCATATTAAATTTTGCATCAAAAGTGCACACAAGAATCACAGAAAACTCACGTTATTCTCTACTTATATCAGTGTGTTCTGATGCTGAATAAAATCCAGAATAAAAATCCCGAGAGCTCTGTGTTGCTCTTGGCAACTCTTTGGCTATTCTGTGTTCAATAATTTTGATTTCATTTCTGCAGCATTGATCAATGCCACCTATTTTTGCCAAGGCAAATTAATTTATTTGTTTGGTTAATTATCATTGCTGCCTTTACCCTACAATTATTGTGTTTGGTGGCCTTGATCCTACAGTGGTCTATATTGATACAGTTCCACTGATTTTCCAGAAAAGTATTTTTTCATGTTCATGTGATAAATATTTGTGTACAAGGCAGAAATGGGTACTGTTGGAGCTTGCTGCTGAGGGGAAGCAGCTTCCATAAGGAGACTGGGTGACCTTGTGGCAGCTGGAGAACTAGTGTGGGGCTTCATCAAAAGGGCTTGTGGCCCAAGCCACCTGCAGAAGTAATTCAAACTGCTGTTACTGGTGGTGCAGGGTGCCTCTCTCATGTTTTACAGATAAATAGGTGGCTTCTGCTGCCATCAGGATTGGGAGCAGCAGTCAGCTAACAAGCAGCTTTCCAGGATGGTGATTACCTGGCCATTTGAGACAGACAAAGGAGAGGAGGAGGACAGTAGAAGTTGGCTTCTTTTTCCTACAGTGCATAAGCTTCAGTGTTTGTCAGCTGAAAAGAGACAAGCAAAGTGTTTTAACTCAACTCCCCAACAAGTAGCACAAACAATATGCATGACACCATGAACTCCTCAAGTGTCTGTGAGATGAAGGGTCTGTGAGATACAGGGACAGGACAGCACTCCGTCCTCCTTCACACCCACCATTCTCCTGGGGTCCCTCCCATCCCTCAGGTCAGCTCTAGCTTGCAGCATGCAGCTATCTTGGAGAGACACTTGTGTCTCCTCTGCAAATACCATTTATCTTTCAATTTGAAGCAGGGCATCATAACTGGATGTCCTTTGAGACTTCTCTGGAATAAGAATTGCATTGAACTTGTTTTTTACATAGTATCTGCCCTGCATAGAGAAAATTAATTCCCATTGATTCCCAATGAAGGAAGAAGTCAGTATAAAACAAAAAACTGCCAGAAATATCTGGGATTTCTCTCACAAAAAAAAATATGAAACTGGAATCTTCTCACCTTGCTGTGTCCAATGCAGAGCAACCAAATTTAAAAAAAAAAAAAATAGAGAGAGAGATTAATCTTTCTCAGCAAATATATTCCAGAGACCTTTCTAAACCTCCCTGTGGTCTGGCATATGCTACAATACACCAACTTATTAATATTACAAAAAAGAACTCAACATAATTTTCATTATTGTTTTAACAATCCTATGTTATAAACCACACATAAATTCCAACTTATTTACTGACCCTTCACAAAAGTTTGTGGATTAATTCTGTGCACAGAGTAACTTCTATGTCAGTCATAGCAAGGAAGTTTCAGATCAGCAGTAAGGTGCAATGTATATTTTATGCTACAGCACCATCTACAGTAAGGACTGAATTACCTTTTGGTAAACTTTGTATTTTTTGAAATGTTAAATCTCACAGTACTCTTGAATTTACATTTGTCTGTGGATCTGTTATGTTATTCCCAATTAGCAATACTGAAACTACTTATTTTCTGATTAATGGATATCTTTTCTTTCTTGTCTGTTCTTGTTCTAAGTTTTCTTCACTTGTTTATATTTTATAGGCTAACTTTTGTGCTTTTCAGTTTTACAATACTATAGTCTGTGGCAACTCTTTCTAATTATATAAAATGTAGGAAGCAAATTATTATATCAGATTTTACAAATGAAACAGAGATCTGCAACTTAAATCTTGAGTTATGCCACAAGTTATGTTTCAAGCCCAGGTCTCTCCCTTTCCTCCCATTGTCACAACAGACAGATAATTGTTGCCAGACAAATTAGCTGCCCTACTGTGCTTGGATCCTGGTCCACTGGTCATCCACATAGATGCTAGTTCACTCCCAAGTTCTCACTCAAGCAACTGATTGGCTTCATATGACCACAATCCCTGGGTGCTTTTCCTTGTTTACTATTATAAGGAGAACAGAAAAAAAATATGGTTTTCTTCCATACCATCCAAATTTCTGGAAAAAACTTATCTCTAGAGGACACTATCATACAAAATATCTTTCAGTCTGGTGGACCATAGTTATTCCCCCCACTCTTCAGTTCCTTGTAATTATATAACATCACAGTATACCTCATTGTACACATTTACATTTAGAATTTATGTTAAATGTGCAAAGTCAGATGGGATTGTCTCTAGTTTAATATGGCATTTTCTCCTTTGTTTATAATGTTTTCCTTGCTTTTTCTATAAATCTTTCCTAAATTTTCCTAAATGTTGGAATTTTCATAAAATCATGGAATTGTCTAGGTTGAAAGGGGCCTTTTAGATCATCAAGTCCAACCATCAATCTAACACCGACAAAAGCCATCACTAGACTACATCACTAAGCACTGTGACTACCTGTCTTTTAAACACCTCCAGGGAAGGGGATTCCCTGGGCAGCCCATTCCAATGCTTGATAACCCTGTCAGTGTGAAAAGTTTTCCTAATACTCAGTCTGAACCTCCCCTGATGCAGCTTGTCCTATCACCTGTTGCTTGGGAGAAGAGAATGACTTCTGCTTTGCTACAACCTCCTAGTGGTAGTTGTAGAGAGCGATAAGGTCTCCCCTCAGTCTCCTTTTCTCCAGGCTGAACGCCAGTTCCCTCAAATGCTCCTCATAAGACTTGCTCTCCAGACCTGTCACCAGCTTCATTGCCCTTCTCTGGACACACTCCAGCACCTCAGTGTCTTTCCTGTAATGAAGGGCACAAAACTGGACACAGTATTCTGTTACTGACTTATATCAATTTGCAGTGTGGGATCCAGTGAATCTACTTTTGCCCAAATGCTCCAAACTTTAAAATTGTATTGGGTGACCAAAAGACATTTATTCTAAACCTTCAATTCTTTATTGCTTATTATCTAAGTGTTAGAAAAGCTAACACTTGCACAAACTGGACCAGACACTGGAGCACACAAGATAAAGTCTTTGGGTTTTTTTCTGTACTGTTATTAGCCCTTTAATTCAACTCTGCAAAGAAAAAATCATGAAAAGCAGTGTAGGACATGAAAAGAGAGATAGGAAGTATGGGAAGTCCCAGGGTAGGAGTTTATAAATTTCTCCCTAGTGTTCCACAGTAAAACACCTGAACCAAATTCTTCTGAACAGTTCCAGCAAATTCTTTTTCTTCTGACAATTTAGCATAGTCTTAGGTGATTCACCTTATGCTTTCTCCTGTTACAGCATAGGAGTTTGATGTAAGAAACAGGCAGAATTAGAATCACAATCTTGTTTAATTTAAGAAACGAACTCTATGTATGGAAAGACTCTGTTGTAAATTGGAATAATAGTTCCTTGCAAGTAGACTTCACAGTTAATAACTTCACCTCCTGAGTGTCAGAAAAGTATTGGCAGAGCTAACAAGAAGCTGTAAGAGCTGTACCGGTGGCCTAATGCAGATTCATAAGTGGAATAATTCCTGAAGGTATGTGTAATGTAACACGCATCTGAAACGATAAAGCAGCTGCTCCACACTTCACTACTTTTTCACAATAACCTTAGCAGAAAGCTCCAGGGTTCTTGAATTGAGAAGCCAGGTAACGCTTCCTGTAAACTGGGCAGGGCAACAGAGGCAGTTAAAATATCCCAAATTGTCTAAACTTTATAATTTAAAGTGACTGGATATGGCATTTATTTCACCTTTTCTGTTTTTAACAAGTGCTGAGTCAGTTTCAATACTTTTCTCGATGATAAAGTCTTCCCAAGAGTGTTATTTCATTTTTATATCTCTTCCAGACCTAAAGAAATGGTGGCCTTTTGTACTCTAAGAGTGAGAGGAGTTTATTATATGCAGCCTATTCACTTGTTTTGAGACAATTAAAAAGCTTTAGTCAGTCCCATGTCTGACAAACCATTTTGTATAGTTACCTTGCAGTAGATCCTATGTTTTATGATAAATCCTGTAATTTATGCTTAAGCAAATTTTGAGCAAGGTTTTCTTGTCTTTTCCTAGCTGAATATCAAAGAAAAGAGAGGACCCTATACATGACTAGGTTAAGCCACTTGTTCTGTCTTTATGTGGGGATAATACTGCCCTTTCTATTTCTACACTCTAGGATTGCTGCCATACTGTTACATATGGTGCCTCTGGTTCTTCCCCTGCCTCTAAATGGGGACACTTTAGCTTTAATTCCATTTAATACCTCATTTGTTAGATGATTGTGTCTTCATGGCTGGAAATTAGTCATGATTTGGAGACAGTGGGTGAGGAAGAATCCATCATTTCGGGAGTAGTCAGCTTCAGCTGTTAATGATACTGTGCCTTGTTTTGAACACAAGTTCTTTGTCTTCAGGTTTCACTTGCCACTTCTTGTTGCCTTTCTCTGCTGTGTGTTTTTGCCTCATGGGGATATAAAGGTTCTGTAAAAAAAGTCATGTTTTAGACTTTTTTTTTTAATTACATAAATGAAGGCTATAATGCTCATGAAGTATTTTCTTTAGTCTTCAACTGATTTTTTGTGACTCTTTTTGTACCTCTCCAACTTTTTCAATGTTTTTTTAAATACTAGATATGCTGAGTGTAGATGGAAAGTAAAATCACTTCTGCTACTCACTGTTCTCCTATTGAATTTTTAACCCAGGATCACATCAGCTTTCTTTGAAGCAACGGTGTCTTGAAAGCTTCTGTTGAATTACTTCTCCTCAAGACCTTTCTGAAATGCTGTTTTTTAGAACAGAATCCTTTTCTTCATTAGGAACAGATTCCATACTGGGTTTTTACCTTTAAGATAACATCATAATTTTTAATGAAAAAATCATCATACAGAGCTTAACCGTAATAGACCGTTCTTTCTGCTTCACCATCTGTAAGAAGCGTGGGCTCATAATACCTCCAGAGAGGCACAAGATCTGTGGCTCTTATTGAATGTGGAGCTCAGAGGAAACTGGTTACTCAAAGTCATAGCCATAAGATCTCTCTCAATACCCTCTGCATCTTGACTCTGCCCCAGATGCTTTCATGCTTTCATTAGAAATCTACCTGCATGCTAGTTTTTTAATTGGCTCTATAAAACTTGTGGTCCTCATACTATACATGCTACCTACTTGTACTGCAAAATCAACCCAGTTCCTTCTGAGGAATGATGAGCTGGAGTTTGTGCATGCTGAGGGTTTTGAATCATGACTTGTAAGATGCAGCAAAATGAATCATTTCCAGACTTTGAACACAACCTCACAACACTTGGCAAAGCTGTATTCTTATTTTTGTTTAGTAAATGCACAGAATACACACACTGATTTTGCTGTTTCTACATTATTTCCCCTTATCTGTTATAGCATCATTCATAATGCTTCTCACAGTTGTGAAGTATTGTATTTAGCTGAGGGACTTATTGATTTCATCACCCCCTCCCAGCCTTTCCCAATAGAATGTGTTCACTAGCAACTGTATCATAGATTAGACCAGCATGACAGTTTTGGACACAGATAACCAGTTCATGATTCCACAGACATTTGGAAATGTCAAAAGCAAAATAACAAGGAAAAAAAACATCCATTGCTAAGCATTTCTGAATGTTGTCCTTGGCCTTGGTGATTTCAAAACAAGATGATGTGGGGTAACAAACCTGAGCAACATACAATCTGATTCTCTTTTGCCTTACCTAATGGATTAATACTTTAGTTCAAAGATAAATGATTATTTTTATCACCAAAATTTCATTCTATTGACCAAGATGGAAAAAAAAAAAAAAGTGAAGATGTCCTTCCAAGAAAAGGATTCGCACACTTCCCTAACCAAATAAGTTTTGGGGTTGGGGCAGGGGGCTAAGTGTATGTGTGTGTGTGTGTGTGTGTGTTCAGGGGTTGCACAAAGGAATTGTTTAAGTTATAGTCATAGACATGCACTTGGAGACAAAAGAAATGCAAACCACTCCTTTTGTGCTTTTCAAGAGTCTTATTGCAGATGCTAAATAATCAGTTGTGGGAAGTTGAAATCAGTGATGAATAAATACATTGATTCTTATTTCATCCATATTCTGATTGTTTTCTCTCAAATATTTATGTGATCATGTTAATTGTCTGTGCATATGACCTAAAGTTTTTTTTTTCCTCAATGGCTTCTCCACTATTGGAAAAACAGACAGATTGATATGGTAGAGAGAAGTTTCAAATTAAAAATAAGCAGGGGTACTTCTGATAAGTGACTGAGGCAGGGGAAATGGAAGTGGTCTGTGCGCACCATGGAAAGAGCACTGACACTGCAGAAACCAGCTTTGGTTTTCCTACCACTTGGGGTACAGACTTGCCAATGTAGAAAAGCAAGTAAAGGGCAGGTTTCTAAATTTTCCTAAGTTGTGATAAACAGGAAACCAGGGTTGACTGATGACATTAAACTCACTAGCATAGTCCAGAGAATGACTGAAAACCACAGCAACATGGTGGCAGCAGCTGAGTTTTTTCAAAGATGAATACAAATATTATACTCAGACAGGGCTTGTGCAGATGCCTCCAACCTTACAGTGCCCTGAAGCAAGGGGTGTGATTTTCAGGGTGGTGCCGTAGGATTCTGTTGTTCCTTGATGACACACAACAGGCTTAGCTGTGTTTAGCAGCCTGTGACCTCCCCCCACTCTGCTATGTGACCTGTCAGTTACCACTGCTCCATTCCATGACCAGTGCCTTGGGGTTCACACCATGTGGAAGAAGGAACTTGAAGGGGTGTGAAGTGTTTTGTGCCCACAGCTGATGAATATTATGATGCTACTGCTGTTAATGTATGATCTGATGCAATTTCCCTACAAATGACTTTTTGTGCCAAAACTAGAGCTTTTTCATCTGTAATTGTCACAGGAGGAATCTACCAGGCATCAGCAGGATAACATCAGGTTAATCTCACTTTATTAAGTGGTCCAAGCAAGGGATGAGCTGTTTCTGAAAAAGCTTTGCCCAGACACAAACACACACATGGAGTCACTGTGGCAGTGAACCTTCACAGCCCATGCTGGGGTAAGGTGGGACTCGCCCCACCTGGCTCAGTGTTCGGCTCTAGAGGACATCTCAGCTCTCACATAGCAGTCCTACCTTGTGTCCTCTGCTTCCACAATGACTTCAAAGTCTACTACGATGCTTCCCCCAATCTCTGTTACTCAGCAGGGAGGTGGCTGATAGCCAGATGGTGGCACAAGCTGTTAGTCAAGATTGGTCCACGATGAAGTTAAAGTGTGCCCTTTCAGCAGTATCAGGTATAGCTATATATACCTGTAAATTGAATTGAATTGAATTGAACAAAAACTAAATCATCACTGTCTTTCAAGACAGTTATGATTAATAACTGTGTCATCCAAGTCATAATAACTCATCTTTATTATAAAGTATTACTTTGGTATATTTGAAGATATATCACAGTATTTCTGCCATAATATTTTCTCTCATTAATCTGAATTTTCACAAAAACAGCTCAGTGTCACATTCTTGAGGAACTACAATTGAAATGTACCAATGTTGAAATTATTAAACATTAATACTTATCTTTTAAGTATCTATGAGAGAAGTGTTTTAATGTAGACTTGAAATTGTAGTGTTAAATTTTTCATCCAAATTCTATGCAATGCTACATCAACAGACTTCTAGTAATCTATACACATTCTATCAAACCCTTCATAAATCAACCCTGTAATCAGTCAATGAAAATTTAGGTTGGCTGGGATGTTCTAATAGCTATACAAAAATGTTGAGTGGTATTATTTAAGTTACAATCCTTTAATTCTTTCTGAAGCATCATACATTGACATTTTCATGAGAGGTGCATAAATACAGATAGAAAATATAGGAATTGGAGGTTGTGTCAAGATATGTCAACTGTTTTTACGAGTATTTTTCCACCCGTCTAATTTCATTAAAAGGCAATGTAAAGAAGAATATGGAATTTGGAGGAATATGATTTAGAGGAACTGCAGATGACTGGAAGTGTGTGCTCCAGTTCTGTGTGCGCCCCTGCAGCTCCCCACAGCCTTCTGGGAGTGAGGCTGGTGTAAAATTTCCCCCAGGGTCCCATAGGCACATTGAGGCAGGGGTCCCCATATCTGTGCCCCAGATCTGTGTCTCCCTCCCTGGGCTAAGCACAGGTGGCTTGTGGTGGCCTATGGGAAGACTATGATACTGCAGGACAGCTCCTGGCAGCTCCACACCAGGCTTTGCTTCTTGTGCTTCTCTTATATCTCCGTTTCCCAAGTAAAACAGATTCAAGGAGTCTTTTGCACTTCTTCTCAAGCTAACCCTTTTTATGATTGAATAGTTCCCAGACAAATGCCTGTTTGCTGACCTGACTGGTGGTCATCTTCCTCTGCAGCAGGATCAGTCTGCAGGCTACCACCCTTGCAAGCGGCTTGGGGTAGTCCATTCACACATCCAGTTTTCAAGTACTTAGGCTTGTTGGATTTTTGGATGTTTGGGTATGGCCTTTTTATTATTCCCCAGCTGCAATCAATAATTTCATCTGTTTAGATCTTTTAAGAGATTTAATTAATTGTTTGCAAGTGGTAATCAAAAGTTTGAAAAGGTGTTTGAAAGTAGATACTTAATTTTTATATTCCTGAAATTAGATACCTTAAAAAAATCCATTTTCAAAGACATCCCAGAAGTGGAGAGAGATAAAGGGATATCTGATTGCTGCCTAATGAAAGGTTATATGCAATACAGAGCCAAACTCTTCTTAGAGGTGCTCAACAAAGGGTCAAGAAGCAACAGTTCGAAATTGCAGCAAGGGAAACCTCATGGTTTTATTTACATATAGAAATTTCTCATGAAAGTGGTTAAGCACAGGTTGCCAGAGGGCCTGTGCTATCTCCATCACTGGAGATTTTCAGAAATTTATTGTACATGAGTAACCAGAACTAACTTGGAAAGCAATGCTGCTTGGAGGTGGAGGTTGGATTATATGACCTTTGGTAATCTCTTCCAACTTGAATAATTCTGTGATTCAACATTTCCACCATTCATGTACTTAGCGCCCTCCTAAGTATAAATGCCTGATTACTGCGAGCAAGTCTACAGTCTGGTATGGCAATTAAAGTGCCCATGAGGAACATTGCATCTAAAATAGTAAACTAAATTGGCAGAGGCTGGAGAAATCCATTGTCTTAAATTCTCTTAAACACCAAACCAGATGATCGCCATTGATTTTAGGACTCTGAGAAACACAGAAAGGTAATCTTAACACAGGAAAGGATGAGATACTAGTAAAATGTGTGTATAGCTGTGCTAACTGCATCACTGTTGGGTAGGAGTTATAATAATTTGATAACCTGAATGTAAATGTTAATATCAGTGTAACTGGCCTAATAAAAATATTGCTGACTGTAGACTAATAGCAAAATATTGACTCCATATAGAAGGCCCTTTTTATTCATACAGGGTGCAACCTGATACTCCATACTTGAGAACCAGTTGCTGAAATTTGGATGTAACAATTGATGGAGAATTGGGCAGCAAAGGGTGTAACGGGGAATATATCAGCTGATTAGGGAAAACAGCTGGTTTGAACACAGAATTTTTTGGACAAGTCCAAGACAGCCTGGGCCACAGGCATACATAAGAAAAAAAAATTAACTATAGAGCTCATCAGGCTCCAGCGTCCCTGCTAACTAGTACAGGCATGTGCCTCTCTCCTCTATAGACATTCAAGTTTATATTCTCCACTTCCTTTGTGAATACCTTAGACTATGGTTGATGGAATGTCTTCAGCTCTGTTTGTTGAAAATTCTTAGGAAGCCATGAATATAAGAGCAATGAAAGTAGACTGAGATAAAATATGAAGTGTTACACTGTCACCTAGTGATCTCAATGTTTAGTTTGATGAGTACCGACTGACTTGTGCGTGCTCTCCCCAGATCAAATATGTATTCTTCATTGTATTCCTTTTAAGGCTAAAATAAAACCCCAAGACGATCTGAAGAATAAACACCCTACCCAAGGACCTCCAGTCACCTTTCCAAAGGGAGTGTCCTATCTCTTAGTCTGTTTTTCAAAAGTGGTGCACTATTCTGCTTTCTCAGATTGTACCATTTGTGCTTGCTTTGCTATCTGCTGTCTTATTTTCTTTCTATATGTTTGCAGTTTTGCTGTAAAAGGCCCAGTTCAACAGAGAAAGCTCAAAAGAGGATCAACCCTGACTTTTCTGCCAGCTTTATGGCTATAAAGTAGTAGAAATTGAAGTGCAAACATCCTCAAGCTAGTGTAAATCCAGAGCCTTTTCCTTATTTCTTGGCAACTGCTATACTACTGTGTGAAATAAGCCTTCCTGCTCGTACCTACTTCTGCAGTAAGTGCCTGCTCCCAAGAGTAACCTCTGTCTAGATATTAAGCTGTCAGAAGTGCCTGGTATGAATCCTAAGTTGGTCACCAAATCAGTCACCCATAGGGGACTTTGCAAGTAATAGAGAGGTGGATTCCTAACCCAGGTTCTCTAAAATCACAGTCTGGAGACCTGTGGCTGGGTTGCCTGAGTCACTTTATGAAAAGCTGAAGTCTGCTTTTTAAAGGACTGAAGCTGCCAACTTAAATGACACAAGTAGGCAGTGTAAAAGGCAGCTTTTCCTTATCTTTGAGGAATGTAGGACTTCTACAATGTTTTGTTCCAGTGCAGGATGAAAAAAGATCTATGTAAAATAAAAGCCACAAAGTCTTATTTAAATAAGAGCCTTTTTTAAAAAAAAAAAAAGCTCAGATGTAGTTCGGCTAGAGTATGCTTTGAATGTATTTTGTCCTGACTGTCCCTCTGCTACACATGGACTCCTTTTTTGCTGCATGTATAGCAGGACAGGGGAAAAAAAAATCCCAACAAAACATCTATAATAGTAAAACATATTTTCCTTGTTCAACATTACAAAATCTCTTCACTTGTATATATTTTAGAAGGTGTTTCATACTTTCCAATAAAGAAAATTTCCTTTTACTTTTCTCAGACCTACAGTATTTCAGTGGTGTTATAGTGACAGATAAGAGAATACTTTTTCACCTTTCTCTGTAAAATAATATCTGTCAAAGTAAACATAAAACCTTTGTACCGATGGTTACTAACACTGAAAATTATCCCAAAGTATTAGGAAATTCTAGAGTTAAGTTTTCAGTTCTTGTGCCAAATCTTAAGTATCATTTTTATACTACAGCCTTTAATAACATAAGCATATACCATTTTTTTCCACAGGATACTACGTCACTCACTGCACAGGACAGACTGTTAGGCCTGTGCTGAATGAAATCGTTGTCTGCCTTATGTTTGATAGAGTTGGGAAGTTATATAGAAAACAGAAAAAGTGGGGGCTTAAGGAGAAGAAAAGCTGGTCTTGTTCATTAGTTGAGCACAGGCTGGGTATATTTATGCCTCTGCCAGATGTCCAGCTTCTTAGATGAGCCTAATTTCAGTGTTTTCTGTGAAAATGAGACTTGGAAAATGCAGAATTGCTGGAAACTTGGTACAAAGTGGTGCTTGAATATATTTGTCCATTATTTATAGATATGTACATACATTATTATTGAAAACACTTATAAACACATAACCATTTATAAATTTTAAATATCGTTATAAATCAAGAGCTCAAATCGTAATGCTCATCACAATTTGTGAGAAGTTGACATCTTCTCACAGAAGATAAATCTTCTCACAGACAGATAAATCTGTCTATTGCAATATCTTGTTATTTTTAATACAAATTACATTCTGTTAGAATAATTTTTTTGTTTCTAATTTCAGCAACATTGTGGTATGCAACATGTATTGGTTTTAGCTTTCCCTGTTGAGTACATAGCTGCTCCAGGAATATTCACGGACATGGAAATGCTTGTACATGCCAGGATAGACTTCCCCACAAGGTGGTGATATTACTATGTCATACAGTATTTTTGCTTCAGAACGAACTGAAGCAGTTATATTTCCAACAGGAAGAAAATGTCATGCCATTTTATTTCATGCAATGAGCAATATAATTTAAACTCATGTTTATCTCGTTAAAAGGTTAAATGACACCACCCTCTTTAACTTCTGGGATTAAAATGTCTTTTTGTAGCTATCTTTACCCAGAACTTTCTAGGCAGTAATTTTATCTTATGAACCAAGTAACTGAGATGCAGAGCAATCAGCTTCTCTGTGTGGTTAGAGGTGTAGCATCTTTTCAGTTAGATAGAGAACTAACATGTTTCAGCGTGTACTCAGCAGTTCACATCAGGGCTTTGGGGAGCTCATGACCAGTGTGCCTAGATGTGGGACAGAGAGGGTTGGTTAAAATGGTCTGTGGAAGGCCAAATCTCTTTTTTTTTTCATGTAATTGATTAAAAACCCAGATTCAGAATTGCTAAATACTTGGATAAATTAACAATTAAAGTTACAGAGTGTCATCTCCTAGCTACATGTCCTTACTGAAGAGACACCAACTCTTGTAGTACTCTTGAAGTGCAAGGACAGAAGCCAACAAGCTGAAACTGCTTCTCTCTGCCACACAGCGAAATGGAAGAGAGATCAATGTGGTAATAATTCCGTGTATCACTGTAGTCATTAAGAGAGTAAGTTTGTCCCACCTTAAATTTATTTTGGAAAGAGAGAGAGCTGGATAACTGTGAGTATCACACCATGGCTAGCATTCCTTACCCCCTCAAAATTATTTGCATTGAAGTAGCTGAAACATTGTTAATTGGAAACACCTTTACACTTGAGATGTGATGGGTCATCTTGGATTGTAGCTGCTCAATGCTTATCTAACAATGTTGCAATTGGCTTTTTATATGGTAGGATCAATATGGTGGTGTTATGGAGTACAACATATTAGATCAGAAGTGGTGTCTGAAGACAGATCTCATAGGATCATAGAACAGCCAAGGTTGGAAGGAACCTTGAACAATCATTTGATCCAACATTTTTTGTGGGAAAGGGAGCCTAGATGAGATTAGTTAGCACACTGTCTGATTGCTTCTTGAAAACCTCCAGTGATGGGGACTCTACCACATCCCTGGTGAGGTTGTACCAGCTCTCAAAGTATTGTTACTAACTTGAACAAGTAGCTGCTGAGGGAAAAGTGGTTTATAGATGCAAAGCTTGATAGCTTTATATCACTCCTCTTCTCCTCACTATATGAGAACTTTGAACTTGCTAAAAATTCATTGAAATATTTGATGTTCTGAAGCATAACATTTCTCCTTTAATTAGAGCAATACCTAAAGTGAAAGAATGTATCAGATTTTAAGATTTTCACTTCAGTGAAAATATGGGAATGAACAGTATCAGATTATATACAGTAAAATTCCTTTCATAATCTTCAACATAGACCAAACCAGTCCGACTACACAGTAAATGAGTGTAACTTCATGGGAAACAAACTTTCAAAATCCAATGGTAAAATAGCCAAGATCTGCCTTCAAAAACACACACATAATTCACACTGGGGAAATTATGTTCTTAATTACTGTTTTACAACCTGGTCTTTTGGCCACTGGCACACATAATAGCAGAATTTAGCATTCATGTAAATGGAAGCAGACTTTGGCACTGAGTGCTTTCTTCAGGAAGATTGGTGGTCTGGAAATGTTACTGATGTGTCTGCAAACATGTAAGAGAAATACATTTAAACTAAACTCAGAGGAAGAATTTCTACTCCAAGCTATGAAATGGACTGTTCATATCAGTCCATTTCTAAGATAAAATCATCTAGTGTGAGGAATGACCTGCTCTGAATAGCATTGCTTCAGATAACAGCTTACAAATGTAGAAAACAATAAAAAATGCAGCAACAATTTGACTGAAGGCAGCTAAGAGGACTCTCCTGTCAAAACTGAGGATTCTGTCTTAATCTAAGAAGAGGTAAATGGATACTTTCTTTGTAAATAGGATGCTTTATTTTTAAATCCTTAGCAACCATTTTGTTTTACCTTTTCCCTTTTTGTCACATTAAGGAGAGGTTAGATGAGAAAATAATTAATAAGCTCATAGTGTGTTCTTCTGAAGCTCTTTGCAAATCACTATATAACTACTTTTTAAAGCATTTTCTCTGTAGACATTTTTCTTTCATTTTCTGAATAAACGGTATAGTTAAAAGATGTTTAAATGCTGGGATGTACTGCTTACTTTGGCCTCTGAATCTGTGAATCTCATGATTTCTTTTTTTTTATAATATGTGAAAGAGGGGTACTCACATTGCCTGCCATGTACTCATGCTATCTGCACTTTCACATTAAGACGATGACAATATACAAATCTCAGCTCCACTGTTCTGTTAGCTACCTGAGGATTTTCTTTGACACTTTTTGACCATAGTAGTGTGAAGAGTTGCACACCAACAACTACTTGGTATTACTTATCTTTTATTCTATACATGCAATGTTGAATTTCATGAGGCAGTAGTTCACCTGCAGGAGCTCAGGACTCTTCCCCTTCCACTAGGATTTCTAATGACTAAGCTACCAAGCCAAGCTACCCTGATCTGGCTACTTCTTGCATTGTTTCCTCCATCCAGCAGACCTTGACTGAAACAATGGCAATACTTCCTCATCCCACTTTAATTTCACATCTGAGCTGCTCTGTGGCAAGGAAAGAAATTGAGGCTTATATTCCTCTTTTAGCCAGGAGGCAGTAAATAAACCTAAGTGACCCTAAGTGACCCCCTTCCTCAGGTGTTTTACTGAACAAGATAGTTATACAAAAGATGAGCATTTTACTCTACATATACAATCCATTTCCACAGTCTTCTTTTAAACGCATTATACTTTTGTTGCCAGTCAAGCATAGGCACAGAACATGTAATCACTGAGATCTGGCACTAATTCCTAAACATAATAATGCCTAGAGGTTGCATAGAACGAGCTACAAGTTTTGACATAAGTGCCTGAGCATCATGGGAATTCAGTTCATAACATGACCTAGAAAGAGGTCTTAATTATTCTTAGATAATTAAGGTAACTCTAAACCATATTTTAATTAGTCAATATGCCTGCCTGGATTCTTGACTCCATGCTTAAATTCAAGGGAACAAAAAAATTTCTTCTATAATCCATCTTTGGCAATTTCTGTTGGCTAGCCTTCTCCTCTCAGTGCACAGGGGTTTGGGACTACCATTTTGAATTATGCAAGCCTTCCCATGCCCTGAGGACTGTAACTCTTGATTCTGGGTTGCATTCCAGGAAAAAGTGCTTAAAATATAGTTGCCACACTGCCTAACTTCAAAATCCCTAAATCCTCTTTTGGCTCTAACCCAACTTCTCATTGGAGATCTATATTTTATTGCCTAGGAAGCCTATGAAACTGAGAATTTCAGATTTTTGCTGAAAATGTAAATTAGATTGAAATAAGCTTGAACAAATACTTAAGTCTGAATACACTGTGCACATATTTATGTCTTTTCTTCCAGCTGGAGATTAATTAAATTAATGCAACATTGTTGCAGTAAAACCTGACACTGGGAACCACATGAGATAATTGCATGTACAGAGCTGAAATCAAGCCCATTCCCTAAACTTCATGAGCTTTTTCATATTCACTCAAACTACTTTGAGGTTTTATGCTGAAATTATGTCTATCTTGGGGTTTTGACATGACACCAAGTGAAATTCTGTTTCAATTTTTAGTTCCTTTCAAAGCTTCCCTCCACCCCCCCAAAAAAGGGACTCTATCGTTATTTGCTGTAAACCAGCATCTCCACATTACTTTCAGTAATGCTGCATAAGTTTACAACAACTGAAGAGCTAATCCTAGTGAAGGAAAGCCATGTGGTGAATTGAATCAAAGAAAATGTTCAAATGAGTAAGGCCAGCTGTATAGCACAGGCAGACTCTGCAGATGGGCACTGTGCCAAGCTTCCCCATTAATTGCCTCCCTATGCTTCATTGAAGGAAGTTTGAAGCCAGTCCAAATCTCCTAAACTCCCCAGCACCACCCCTCTGTTTCTACTCCAGCTGTGGCTTCCAAGCACTGCTCTCGCTGGCAACAAAAATGGGAATGCACACAAGGAAGTTTTCTAAACAGTGCTTCGCGTGAGCTGCAGAAACAGGGCTTAGTCATGGGTAACTCTAGTTCCTGGAGCAGCGTTGCAGGGGCTAAAGATGAGGAGCCAAGTAGAGGAAATGAAGTAGGAGGAGAAGCTGGTGCTGGAGAAATGAGGCGAGGGGGTTGAAAAAGCATATGTGAAAGTTAGAGGTCATCTGAGCTGGTTTCAAAGAAAGGGAGAAAAGGCAGATCAGAAAGCATGAAGTCTTTGGAAAAGACTGAGGGAAAGAACAGGATGGGAAAAGCCAAAAGGAAGCATGAAGAGATATTTGCAAGGCAGTTGTGTGTCTGGAAAGGAAACTGAGTGAGGCACTGTGGTAGAAGATTGAAGACCTCTTTTAGGACAAATAGTCAATGATGGTTGACTGGGCCAGGAGAGTGTGGTGAGAGTCAGCAGCAGACACTGGGGCTGGGGAGGCTGGAGCTGAGAGCTGGGGAGTGGGAAGAAATTTGATTGGATAAAAGGCTCAGAGATAAAAACATGGATTGACTGAGCTAAAATCTAGAAACAGGATGTGTGACGGGAACATCTCACCAAGGACCTGGGAGAGTGGAGAGGCTTGACACGAGCATGGTGGTGGGGACGTCAGCAAAAAGGCTTTCCCTGGGGAAAAGAGGCAGACTGACTTGTCAGTATCCAGTAAAGCACAGTCTCACTTAAAAATGAAACATAGATCCTCGTTTCTGAGCATCAACATTTCCAGTGGCAGCATGTAACTGTGAAAGCCAGAGTTAATTTTATGCCGGAATGATCAAAAATAACATGTAGTGGAACGGTTCTGCCCATGGGCTATCTGGGCTGTTTGGTGTTAGCATTCTGGCACTTTACTTCACTCATTCCAAAATAGCCGTGCTGAAGCCTATTGGCAAGCAGTCTCAATTCCCTCTCATGGCTATTACAGAGATGATAGCAACTTATTACTGCTATCAATTAATCACTGAGTTCAAGTCGAGCTTGAAAAGGAAATGAGAACAGAGTGAAAGCCACATTGTAGAATAGATGAATGAACATGAGCATGCCAGAAGGGCTGTTTGGAAAGATTTTAAACTTTTCCCTTTTTTCCTTTATTCTGAAGTATGAAAAAAACCCCAAACCAACACACCCCACCCCCATGCCCCAAAAAACCAAACCAAAACAAAAACAAAACCACTGCAAGAGTTAAAAAAAAAAATCATGAAGAAAATTTCATAGTTTTGTTATCGGTAAGACTTCTGCCTAAGGTCTTTCAGAACAAAGAAGACACACAATGAATGAGACAGGGAGGAAGGCAAAGGAGGATTCCTGGAAAAATACAGTTCTATCCTATAGGCTGTCACCAAGTCCCTTTGCTGTGCTGGGCAATCAAACCTATCAGCAAGGGCACAAAATCCATATTTCTCATTCCCTGGTGTCTGGTCTGGAGGAATGAAACAACGGCTATTTGCTGCTTGCCTTCTCACTTTAGCTATGTTCTCTGATGAAAGTGTTCAGCATTAGTACTTGAGCATTTTATCAAAATTTTCATATTGGAAGGGTTGATGCCTTTAGCTAGTGCTCTCTGCTCTTTACCATTACAACACTACTTCTCTTACAGAATTGTGCATACAATATATGATAAATGCTCAGAAGATAGCTTACTAAATGCTTTACCAAGAGCTATACATAATCAACAACTAGTAAGCCAGAGTTTCTTTTTCCTTTTTTTAGTCTCCAGAGCATATATAATCATAGAATCATAAAACTGTCTTGCTGGAAGGGACCTTTCAGATCATCAAGTTTAACCATCAACATAACACAAAAACCATTGCTAAACCATATAGTAAAGCTCCATTTCTACCCATCTTTTAAATACCTCCGGGAATGACAATTCCACTGCTTTCCTGGGCTGCCTGTTCCAATATTTGATAATCATTTCAGTGAAGAAATCGTTCCCAATATTCAGTCTAAACCTCCCCTAGCACAACTTGAGGCCACTTTCTCTTGTTCTATCACCTGTTGCATGGGAGAAGAGACCAACCTCGACCTCTCTACATTCTCATTTCAGGTAGTGGTAGAAAGTAATAAGGTCTCTCTTCAGCCTCCTTTTCTCCTGACTAAATAATCCCAGTTCCATCAGCCTCTCATTGTTTTCTAGACCCTTCACCACCTTCATTGCACTTCTCTGGTCTTACTCCAGAATCTCAATGCCTTTCTTTTACTGAGGGGCCCAAAACTGAACACAGTGTTCAAGGTGTGGCCTCACTAGTGCTGAGTACAGGGGGATGATCACTCCCCTAGTCCTGCTTAGGCACACTATTACTGATACAAGACAGAATGCTGTTGGCCCTCTTGGCCACTTGGGCACACTGCTGGCTCATATTCAGCCTGCTGTTTATCAACACCCTGAGGTCCTTTTCCTCTGGGCAGCTTTCCAGCCACTTTTCCCCAAGCCTGTAGCACTAATGATGCCTCAGTCCCCTTGACCTGGCCTGTGTAGGGCGACAGGAGGTCCATTAGGAGGTGACAGCTGATGGCTGCGAAAATGTAGCATAGATGGGCCCCACTTCCTCCCTCTCCTCCCTGCCAAGTCCAACTCATCTTCCAAATGTGTGTGTTAAACTCTCTTTAAATGGGAAAACCCTCAACTGGTGAGACAGAGTCAATTTTAGTTCTCTCTACAATGCCAAAGGAGGGTCCTGAAGCATGAATGAAGTTTTACATCAGATATTCACTAGCACAACACTGACCACAAACGTCATTCCTTTGCCTACTACTCTGATTAAGTCCGACTTTGGGCCAAACATTGCTGTCAGTAGCAATGATGTAGACTTCATGCAATTCTATTTTGCTTCAATGGTAACAAGAGTCTAACTACTACGGCTCTGTATTTGTAACAGATTAAATTCCTAATTCTTCTGCACCATTCTGTGTAACCACACTCTGCCTTGGTTCCTTTTAGTCGGACCTTTCCTTAGCTTATTGTTATGTCTGAAAATAGCAAAGATAGCTTTGTGTCACCTATAGTCTCCAGCTTTTATAAGTTGCTTTGGTGAGCTACCCTCCCACCCCCTAATCTTCTGTTACAAAGTTAGCATCCGGGGGGGCGGGAAAGGAGGAAGGGGCCACAGTACATGACATAGGGATTTTCCTTCTTTTAAGTAGTTGCATTTATCAGAGTCCATGCTCTTTATGCCAGAACAATAAACAGAGGTTATGCGAAGAGGTTTAAAAAGCATGTGGATGGCATGTACTGGATTTATTGCCACTCTATAAATTCCCGCAAAGGTTTGACTTGCTTTGTTTTTAATCACCAGCAATGAAACAGTTCACAGTACACTGCAAACAAAGAGCCAGCTTTTTGTTTGAGACAGTTGGAGAGGAGGGGGAAAGAGAGTGGAAAGGCTCATGAGAAACATGAATGAGTGGGTTTTGCTGACTCTTCTAACTACAGGACCTGACAAAGTGCCTATAAACACATTTCCCATGCTGTTAATGCAGAGCAGGAGCTTTGTTGTATGATAAGTGGGTATTTTGAAGCTTGCCAAACCTAGACAAGTGGGAGAAAATTGTAATTACCATCTCTAAAGAGCATAACTTATTAAAAAGTTGATCTGTAGTGTAAAGCATATTTTAACTTTGACATCTATCTCATAAAAAGCGCTGATTGTGGCTTCAAGTTACCCTTTTAATTTTTATCAACTTTTTACTATATACAATCTCCTACTTTATCTAATCCAAATCACATACATCAATCCCAAGTACTATTTTGGTTATTAAGTACAACTATTCATTGTACAAATGCAACTACTGATCACGTAAAGTTACATGATTGCAAATAATGTGAAAAAAGATAAAATGTACGAGAAGCATGTTCTTTAACAGTGAAATTTTCCTTGATTATCTCTCACTTGCCTTAAGAATATTTCCTACTTCAATCAAAAATTAAAAAGAACTCTTGTAATAAAATATCAGAAAATGTTTAAACAGACATAAACCTGAATCAGTTTCCTTTCAACTAAAAAAAATATTTTTTAAAAAATACTAAACATAGAGACTAAAAACTTGTTTTAAAAAGTATCTTAACATGTCCAGAGTTCAGGAGACACAAAATTTCAATTTCTGTGACTGACGTCTTGAGAGATCAGGAATTTTCTTTAGTCATTGTATTTTTAAAACAGTATGAGATCCAACACTCAGACTCTGAATCTTGTGGTGTCCTTAGTTATACTGTTTTCAATTTTCTTCAGAATAGGCCATAAAGTTTCGCTCATTAAGATTTACTGTGCCATTTCTATTAGCACTAAGTGTTTTACAAGTTTAGTCTTTTTGGTTGTGCTTAGGTGAATACATTGCAATACTTTTATTTCAAGAAATTCATTTTATTAAAAGAGAAGATGATACTACCTATAGTTCATCCTAATGATACCAGTATCTTCTGAAAAATCTTCAATTAATCCATAGTGCATTTCCTATTGGAACTGTTGATAATTTCTAAACTGTATTTTTCCTCCCTACTTACAAGACATCCGGGAGATGGTTCTTTGCTCTTTTCAATGGAACAAAAGTGCAGAAACATACTAATGCAATGTGGTGTCTGTGGTTGGAAACCAGATGATCTTCAAAACAGGCTGAGATTTTGCTGCAAACTCAGGTCTATAATATACCCCCTGTAGTTGTACTCTAGAGCTCGTATAACATTTTCCCTATAGAAGAGCCACAGAAAAGCAATATGCATTTTCTAAGTGACATTTTCCATGTGTTTCCATGAATCTAATGAGTGAGGTTTCTACCTAACCATCTTCATCTATTCCCTCACCTTCATTACCTCTGCAAAATAATCTCTTTATATTTTTAAATACATATTTATACACACATAGTCTTTCATCCTAAAGTCTCAGTCCTTCATCTTTTTCCATAGGTGCACTCAGTATCCATAGGATACCTAATAGCAAAGTGATTACACTCCTTTGTAATCACAATCCAGGCTACTGTTCACGGCTCAGTATATTTCTGCCTTTGTGGTAATACCTTAATCCAAACCACAGCAATTTCTTACAATTGCTCATGGCCTCCACCATGCCTTCTCTTGTTCATAAAACATAGCTGTCCATATGACATTTTTCACCAGTAAGGAGTCAATAACCTATTTTTTCACTCTAGCCAGAGAAAACAATATATAGGAAGTCACTGATCTGTCACTTAAAGCCATTCAAAGCAATAACAAGAGCAGTGGCTGACCAGATGTGGAGAGTTAAGGAAAACAGTGAGGGTAATGAGGTTACAGAAGAAGCGAAGTGGAAAAAGGAAGGCAGAAGATTTTACATCAGAATGGATAAGAACTTGAGAGGCCAGGTATTGTCAGTGCATTAACTAAAACTTCATTGCCCTTCATCTCACCATCCTCATCTCTGGTGCTGCTCCCTCCTTCTGCTGACTCTGGCAACCAGCACACCACCAGTGGGGTGTGAGGCTGGGACCATGAGGTACAGTTGCAAAAAAAAAAAAAAAAAAAACCTCAAACTCCACATGGAAGGTGAAGCTTTGAAATAAAAGGAATTGGGTGTTGGCAGAGCAGGCTCTGGGGCTTTGCTGCCATGTCAGACTTGTGCAGTAGCTAAACAAGAAGAATTTAAGTGCAGCTTTCCAAGATTTCAAAATGCATTCTTCCTGGAGTGCAGTTAAGTATATTCAGTTTATATTCAAATAGTGATTCTGGAGGCTTCAATTACATGCATAGAAGCAGCATTAATTGATAGTCTGAAAACACACAGAAAGAAAGTTTTGGGCAATATTAAAAATAGTAAAAAAACCAATACATGAAAACGTTTTGTACAGGTTTTGGCTGGGATAGAGTTAATTTTCTTCCTAGTAGCTTGTACAGTGCTGTGTTTTGCATTTGCACTGAAAACAGTGTTGAGAGATGTTTCAGCCATTGCTGAACAATTTTTTCATAGTGCCAAGATGTTTTCTGCTCCTCATATTACCCCAACAGCAAGTAGGCTGGGGGTTCACAAGAAGCTGGAAGGGACACAGCCCGGACAGTTGAGCCCAACTGACCAAAGGGATATTCCATACAATGTGACATTGTAGTCAGCAATAAAAGCTGGGGGAGAAGAGGGAGGAAGGTGGGGGGGATGTTCAGTGTTATGTCATTTGTTTTCACAAGTAAGAATTACATATGATGAAGCCCTGTTTCCTGGAGAAGGCTGAACACCTGCCTGTGATGGGTAGTACTGAATGAATTCCTTATTTTGCTTTCCTTATGGACAGTTTTTGTTTTACCTATTAAACTGTCCCAATCTCAATTCATGAATTTTTTCACTTTTACCCTTCTGAATCTCTCTCCCACCATGCTGCTGGGGAGTGAACAAGGGGCTGTGTGGGGCTGAGCCTACAGGGATTAAACCACTACACCTTTCAAAAAAGACTTTTGTTGGGTTTGACTCCAGGAGATACAGTAAAATGAGCAGTCTGAGGAAAATGGCCTCACTAATAATACTCAGAGGCACAATCTGAAGTGCATTTAATTATTTCACTTCTGGGTTTGTATGGATTGATATCTTGGCATGAATATGACACTGGGAATGAGTGAACTTAGTAAAAGGACACAAAAGATAAGAAACACTGGAGAAGATGCTGAAAATATGTTAACTAAAGGAACATTGCAAATCTAGGATCTCAAAAGATTTCCTGATTAAAAACTAATGGCAGCCTACTTAGAAACTTGTTTGTTTAAACTGTGAGTTTTGTTTGTGAGCCAAGAAAGGTCTTATATGCTGTGCTGCCCAGGACTGCAACACCTGAAGTTTTGTTGCTGGTTGGAAGCATTGAGTCCATAGTTCAGGTTCAGTTACTCCCATCCTTATACCATGAATACAGGGAGAGTGGAAAACCTACACATGAAATCATCATCAGATCTCACTAGACCTGGGCTACTGAGGCAAAATGTCATTGGAGTGATTTTTCAGAAAGGCTGTTACATGAAACCTGTCTTGGAATAACATTTAAGCTCCTTGATGCACATCAGATTCACAGGTAAGGATTATAGACAAGAATCACATTAACATTTCACTTCAAATCAGAACTGTGATTTTGAAAAAGATCTCCTAAGTTATCCCCATTTTTCATGCTTTGGTCTTAGACCACCCAAACTAGAATGGATTTGAACAAAACCAAACAAGAAAGTGTGCTCCAACCACTAGGAGACATTCGGCATATGGAACCAGCTGGGGGGTAGTCTAAAATCTGCCCAAAATATGTGATGTGTGGACAGTAAGAGCCTAGCACTTATTCCCTCCCTCCAAAGCTGTTCTTAATATGTCACGTAATATGTCACATTGCTAACACAGACATAGCCACAGCTTCTAGTTACTTCTTGTGCTGAAGTCATGCATTTTGAGTCCAGATGACCGGATCATTGTTTTCTCTCAAAACACAGCAAGTGCCAGGCCATTCAGTCCTCAGAGGGCAATAGAAACCCAAGATCCAGACCCATGTCATACCTGACTGGGGACATGCCCAAGTGACATGTCAGAGGCCTGGGAAGGTTGTCACACTGACTGTGGGAGTCCCATTACTGCAAAGGCTGTCAGACATGGGATTAATAGTTGTGCATGTCTGAAGCTCAGAATAGCAATCGGTCATCATACAGAGACTAATGGAGCTTAAAAGGCCCTGAGACCCAGCGACAGGGTCCAGTCAAAACAAGCAAAAGTCTGAATGGCAAGTGAGACAAGTTGTAACAGGTATCAAGCAGAACTATCTGAAGGTGCTCCATCTTTCTCATTTTCTCACTTCTCCTGATTTCTCTAGCTTCTAGCATGGAGAAACTGGAGAAAGCTTTCAAAAACATCATTAAACCCACATGTTCAGAAAAAATACATTGCTTACATTAAATGCATAATGCAGGAAACCACTGTGAGACAAGTTGTTCCTCACCTGATTACGATTTGAAAGCAATAAATAGAAAGAAGTAGCAATAAAATAAATGGCAACTGAAAACACATGCATTTAGGTCTTTAACTCCAGAATAAATTAAGTACAAATGTAGATTTTTCATATATCTTCCAGAAGTTAGATACGTTATTGCTATTTTAGCCTATTTAACTGACTACTTGTATGAGAAGTCTTTTCTGATGCTGAAAGAGCTTTAAAGATTTTGTAACTGATGCAATTAAAATGAAAGGGTTTTTTCCTGCTTTTCTGTGCCTGTACAGCTACCATTAAGTGCCAATTAAGCTTCCACATGCATGCTGATGGCAACATAGACCCTAAGGTCTCTTACATCATTAGGTCTATCTACTTCTTTAAGTCTTTAACTGTTAATTATGTGAATTAAATTCACAGATAACACAAAGTCACTATCAACATTTAAAAAAATATTCTTCATTCATCCATCAGACAATTTTGATGACAGCCTTGAACTCCGTAAGCTAATGTTCAGATCATTCTCCTGTAATACAGTTCCTTGAGATTTGGTCAGCTGTCTTTATATTGCATATTTTTAAAAGTACTGAAACACTGAAATTGGTTAAATCAATTTCAATGAAAGGTAGGTGCTTTGCCAACTTAAGACTTGTTCCCCTTATTTTTCAGTTTCTGATCTATAAAATGGAAATTTCCAAGCATTAACAGCTGTTCAAATGTCATTTTCAACAATGAATTTTCACATCAGAAAAGGCAAGCAAAACCAGGAGTCTGCAGAGCAGAGACAGACATAGGTATAAATAGTTTATGTTCTGCAGTTATTCCATATTGTCATTATTTTGTTTGCAGAACAGCTTTATGATTATCTCAAAACCTTAAAGAAGCAGCAAACACTGACATTTGGAACTCACTGGCATTCTACAGGACGTCACCCTCCCTCAGAAGTATCATTTAACTCCTCTACAAACAGCCCTTTTTCACTGTCTAGTTCTACTTTCATTACTAAAACACTAATTACCATAAATGACTTAAGGCTGCATAGCCAAGGGTAACTCTGTTATTGTGACTGTCTGCTTTTTCATAGTCTTTACCTACTTTATTATTAGGATTAGAATGGTATTCAGAAGTCTCAGTCATGTTATGCAAAACCTCACAGCAGTAGTTAATCCTTCCCCTGAAAACCTTAGGCTCTCAATAGGTATGAGAGACAAAAAAATACTGTTTTCCTGACCTTACAGATCTCACAGCAATAATGCAACTTGATGCTTCTGCTCTGAGCAATTATCACACACTGCAAAGCAGAAAGTGCATGATAATTGCTCAGAGCAACTCTTTCCTGTTCAGGCAGTAAGTGGCAGCATTGCAATAGCCTTTGCTTCCGTATCTTCTTTGTTGTTGTCTCTCAAGGCAGTCCTGCTTTTCTGCTCAAGCATATAAAATCTCCTTCTGCCATTTCTATGTCCCTAAAATCTAATTTAATATTGGATAACAATATATTATATTTAATATAGATATTTTTGTGTGGAGCCAAATAATGAAAAAGACATTTGCAGATTTGGGGTCTCTTGTGAATAGAGATTGTATATATCAAAACCAAACCATTCATTTCCGTGCTTTCAGTCAGGGAGTATTCTTCATCCTTATCAGCGTTTCTAAAAATGAACAAACTAAAACAAGTATAAGGACAGCTGGAGTCTTTTCTTTCTGCTCCTGAAGCAGAGAAGGTAAATAGGATGCCTATAAGATAGATCCTTATTCTTGAATTTTATGCTTGATAGCTGCTAAAAAATAAGACTTCAAAATCAGCATCGGATCATTTTATGTTAACTGACTTGCTAGTGATACAGGATTGGATTTGCCCTGTTTTAAAAGGGCTTTTTGGAACAACAGCTGTCATTTTTTCCTGGCTCATAATCACCAGCAGCCATAAGGAAACTGCAATCAGAATAGAGAAGACAGATCTGCTGATGAAGCACAAGCCTGCCTCATATCTAACTCCCTCTCACAGACCCCTTTGTTGGCTCTGCAGAGCTAAAAGGAACAACATACACCAAGAATTCAATGTTGTCACTTGCATAAGCATATAGGCTTAAATATGAATTACACTCTTTTCAAAGTCTGCTGAAGTCAGTGGCAATTTTCCAGTTGTGGAGTAGGACTAAAGAGTGGATCTGTTCAGCAAGAAATGGATTCCCAGGGCAATTGCTTTTTTGGGTAGACCTGCAGCAAACAGTTTGTGCAGACTTTGGTTCTTGAGTTGGTTTGACACTGACTGCTTGCCTACCGTGATGCTGGATGTTACTTGTCAAAGGTTGTTCCTTTCATTGGAGTGGCATTTATGCTTCTGGCCTTTGCAGAGGAATGAAAAGTGTATGCTTTGTCTCTTGTGGAAGATTGTCTTTATGAAGATCCTTTTTCCTCATAAGAACATGGCAAATTGTGTAAGGTAGCTTTTCATTGAGAAACCCTGCTTATTAGCTGTCAAGGTTAAGAGGTGAATGAGAAGAATCAATCATTCATTCTTTGGGGCAAAGCAGAACATTTTCCAGTGACAGAATCAGAAAAAAAAAAGAAAAAGAAAAAGAAAAAGAAAAAGAA